>WYDI02026360.1:0-10973 GCA_009867235.2 Psittacus erithacus | reverse complement strand
CCCCAAGTCCTTCTCTGCAGGGCTGCTCTGAATCTTTTCTCTGCCCAACCTGTAGCTGTGCCTGGGATTGCTCCAACAATTTGCTACAGTCTTACATAAAGCTTTTCCAGGCTTCATTTGTCTTGCATCATTCAGCTGGTAACTTGTCTGTTTTGTAATAAAAAGGTAATAATTATTTTCATTTCCCATTGTTTAGATTCCGTTCACTTGTTTTGCCACCCCGCTGTAAGCAGAGTAGCTTATTCATAAAAGAATGGGGATACCATCTTGTAAAAAGAGCTTATTTCATAAGGTTGCAGTAGCAACAATAGAAGTCCTTCTTGCTAAAGATACTCCATATGCACTTGTGATTGCCAGAAGTGCTATAATTAGCTGTGATCTTAGTCAACAACTGAAAGCTTTGATGTTAATCCTTCATTAATGAGGCACTTGTATATGTGGAATTCAGAGGCAATGAATGTATCCACTGAATACTAAACCGTAGCTGGGTAATGCTCTCATTTCAAATGGTTTTCCATCTTATATGCTACAGCCAGTCTCATTCAGAAAAAGGGCATCTACTAATCCTTTCACTTCGTATGAGATTGGTGAGAGACCATTGATAATTGTGGGGGCTTTTTTTCACTGGAGATGCTGATATGGATTATTTATTTTTATGCAAAATCATAAAAGAGGATCTGGGGGCATATTATTGCATTTTTCTTCCTTTTTATTTTTTCCCTGGTCTTTTGATAATTAAAAATTGTTGTTAAATAGCAAAAAATGTGTAAAGTATAATTTGGCCCTATTATTGAACCCGTGTCTCCAGGAAGGTTAGGATTTTAAAGCTTAATAAAAACTAAAAAAAACCCCAAACCAACCCACCCACAACTGTTTGGGAATTGACAGGTAAAATGAATGCAGGAGTGAAGAAAATGTCATCTGATACTGCATTTTTTCCACACCTGTTAAAACACACTTTTTTATCAGTTATCATGCAGTACTAGAATGACTTACCTAATACAACAAGCAATGCATAGAAAATGAAGACTCCTTCTAAGAGCAGATGGCGTCATAAAATGGGATCAGTCTGCAGATCCTTGTGAGCAGCAAGCAGGCTGGGAGAAAACATCCATTTTACTCCTTGCTTTCCCACCTGTTCATTGGCTGGGTTTTGGAAGGAGATGCTGATGCAGGATGTTTTCAAGGATGCTTTTGGGCAAATGGGCATATATTTACATAAATTGTTCAAATACTTAATTGCATGTACTACGAAAGTGTGTGGCTTATTTCTGGTCTGGATTGCCAGCTTATTTTCTGCTTAGCTTTGGTTTCCAACCATCAGACCTTGGTTGCTTCTTTCCAATAAAGCTATTGTCAGACATCTTTTCTCAGCAGAGATTTTCTAAATCAAATTAGTAGTGTGCTCCCTGGTGAATGTGTAACTGATTGAGCTTCTTCCCATGAGACAGGTTCTCCAAGCTCCCATGAGCCTGCCCACATTCCTGTTTCCAAGCCTTCCTTCTCTTTGGGAGCATAGAATGGAGAGCCATGTGTGGCATTACACTACCCTTTTGCACCAAGTCAGGGGTAGCAGCTTTCTCTTCCTATGCAGTATTGCTCTTTGGTAGCATTCCTCTCTTCAGCTTGGCTTGAGAGAGCAGTTTGAAGTCAGATACCAGTGTACTGGCTGCATCCTTTCCCGTGCTCCTGGGCACAGCCTGGCTGCCTTAGGCACCCAGCTCTCTGGCATTTAATGTGTAGTCACTGGTTGATACGGGTTTGCACAGCTTTTGGAGGGGCCTTGGTGCTCTGACATCCTCGGCACCAGGCACTGAAATCAGGTTTTCCAGTTCTCAGCACCCGCTACTCTCACCCATTCAGAAATGCAACAGCAAGCATCCCAGTGGGAAGAAAGGAAACTGTCTGAAAACCTAGCTGTAAAGGCCGTGCGTGTGAGACGGGAACTTTGGAAAATCAGACCTTAAATGTACAGGTGGCTTAACTGATCTCAGTGCAAATGCTGGTGACCTTTTTTCCAGTTCAATAAATTAAAGGTTAAATTTGCATAATTTATTGAACACTTATTTAGATAATCACTTTTGTCCACTCACATTTGTACAGGCTTAAGTTTAAAAAAAGAGACTGTAAAAGGTGGTGAAGAACAGCAAATGCACTAGAGCTCTCCCCCATTCCGTCTTACCGTGATAAACCCTGCTGTGTCCTACAGAGGCAGCAAAAGGAAAGTGTAAGCAGAGAGGAATGCTCCTCATACTGAGCTGATTAAACTGTGGAACTCATTGTCACACCGTATTGTGAATGTTAAATCTCATGCAAGTTTCAGGGAGGTGTGGAGGGATTGAGGGATAAAATTAAGAGTCACGGAAGGAAAATGCCAGCAAGGTTAGTTAAACATTGCAGAAGAGTATTCACTGCTCTTGCCTGGGGGTGTTTGGTGAACCCTTGTCAGGAGCTTGTAGGGGATGGCCTTTGCTCAGTCTGACACTCTTAAATTTCTTTCTGCTTTGAAATAAATTTTCTTTTCATTTTCTAAACAGAATTAAAGTGGACTACACTCAACTGCAGCTAATAACAATTCATTTGGTGCTTCAGAGATTAAAAGTCAAACATATAGGGAAATACTTCTGAGCATTATAGAAATGTTTTCACTTTCAGTCCAAAATTTGGGTGGTTTATTTTTGGAATCTGCTGTCACTGGATGTAGCCTTTCTGGCAGGCAGCTCTGCACCCCAGCACAAACCCCATTATCATTGTAGATAGGTAGTTACCATTAAATGTTTAAACAGAAAGAAAATTTTTATGCTTTTAATAGTATCAGAGACTTCAAATTGTCTGAAGTTGTAAGAGAAACCACTGAAAACATGTGGAGTTGCATTCCATTATTTTAATTTTTGTGACTTGTCAGGAAGCTTAGTTGTTCTGGCTTGATTGTTACAGTACTTCAGTAACAAAGTTTGCAATATGTAAGTTTGACATCAAATATTTATGAAACAAATCTGAAAATGGTGGGAGGGGTGAAATTTTGCACTACCTAGGACTTGTGAATTGGATTTTTCTTTGGTTGCTGGTAGATTTTTGTTTGTTTGAGATAAATAGGGCCTTTCGTTTTGATCCAGTGAGTAACTTCCAAAATCCATTCTGCAGTCTATACCAACAGCAGACAAAACCATTCAAGCCTATTGCAGAGAACATGTAGAAATACCTCAAATGCCGCCAAAGGCTTTCTGTTCATTTTGAGGGCTGTTTTGTTTTGCTTTTGGGACTGTATTTCTAAAGTAAAATTGGAGGAAAGGTTTGGATTTTGGGTTAAGTTTTTCTTAAAATTTGAGGATGTATTTCATTAGGACTAACGTGTTGTACTTCCAACCTGATTTTTTAATTTCTCATTAAATAATTTAGCATACGTGTGTTTATATTTCAGCTTGCTTTAAGGAAAGTAGTCATAAATAAATACTGGTTGTTATTAGTCTGACCCTCAAATTGAAGTTTGCTTTTGCTGAAGACATTGGGAAGTGTTTGAGGTGTGGTAGAGTTCCGGGTTTTTCTCTGCCTGTATTAGTCTATTTACTAAAATGTATGACTTCTGTAAGTAGAGTTAACCATAGTACATGAAGTCAAATGTGTTTAAAAGCAAAAATCCTGCACAGCTATGTGTACAGCCTTTGTTTGTCAGAATTTTTAGACTAACTTTGCGATTATTGAAGTAAATGTGACTAGGGATATGAAACTAATTATATAATGAAATATTTAGGAGCAGTCTAGTTCACATGAAATAGCTGATCATCACTGGAGGGTTTTTTTAAATGACAGTTATGGCCCTAGCACAGAACTCTTACTGTAGTTAATGCAGGGGTAATTGGATGTCACTGTGTAGTGAGGGAACTGTTGCTCACTTTGCTTGAATTACCCCGAACACAAATCTTTCCAGTAACAATGTGATAGGTGTTGCCTAATTTTCTGACAGGAATGGCTGGCAGTTAGTGCAAGGTTGCTGATTGTTTCCAGTGTCCATGAGGGGTTTTCTTAACCAAATTTGTTACAAATAAATATCTGTGAGACCAAACTGTCACTAAGGGAAGGATTTGAGGCATTTCATTGCGATACCATGAGGTCCATAGGTGCTTTAAACATATTTGCATTGCACTCCGTGTGTGCAGTTTGTCTTTTAAAAATAAACTAATAGGCAAAGCATGTAACTTTGCAAAGGGCTTTTTAATGGCTTATGTGCTTTTCATTGCCAGTCTTTTTTTCCTTGGAATTTTGGTGTTGGCTGCAGTTTCTGACCTGTTCTTTGTGGAGTTTCTCCTGGTATATAAAACAGGACAGGTGAATTCTCTGTATATTTATATGTATTTGCTATTTGTAACATATCCACTTAAACCACATTTTTATATCTTCCTCTGAGGTTAAAGGTACGGATTTATTCCAAGGAAATTAGAACAGGTGTTTTATGCTTGGTCCAAGTAAAGTTTTATCTGTACTAAATCAGAAATTCTGCTTTTCTTCTCCCCTCCCTTCCCTCTCCTTGCCTCAAAATTCCACCTCAGTCCCTACCACAGCTGCTAGCACTCCTGATGCTGTCGACAAATACTTGGAGACACCTGGAGATGAGAATGAGCATGCCCATTTCCAGAAAGCCAAGGAGAGACTCGAAGCTAAGCATCGTGAAAGGATGTCTCAGGTAAGGGGAGATTTCTTCCTAAAGGTGAGAGTTTTGTCTGCCAAGTCATAAGATGCTTGTGTTCCTTCATCTTTTTACTTCCTAGGGCTTCAGCCAGCTGCTCTGCTTATTTGCAGTGCTGTAAATACACCATTTACTGCTTTTCTGGCCCTTACCTAAGAGTTCAGCTGCTTGGGACACACATTTGTGGTTGGGTGGCAGCTGTGATCATAAACCACTACAGTTACTTGTGCTGGTAAAAAGGGAAGAAAAGTCTTATAAAAATTGGTCTCACCTTTGTGGAAGAATGTTTGGTTGTGAGATGATTCTTGTTTCTAAGTGAAGAACTTGACCATTTTATTAGTCGTCTTTGCTGCAGCTCAGGGAGATTGTTTGTTATTAGGTTCATTCTCTATGTATACACATACATGGTGAGACCCTGGGGTAACTTAAGATCACATATGTTCATCTAATAATCTTGAGCCTCAGGGCAACATGAAATGCATCTAAAGCCAGAGAAAAGAGGAAAAAATACTTCTTTTGAACTGAATTAAAATCCGGCCGAATCAACCCTTTTCTTTCATTTAACCAAAAAGATTTGTGTAGCCTGAAACCATACAGTTTTTAATCCTATTGAACACTAAGAGATGAGCGATCCACTCGCTGAGAAATAATAGCAATGCCAATAAAAAAATTTCACAGTTCTGCTCTAATAACAACAAAGAAAAAATATAAGAGGCTTAAAGGAAAGCCTGTGGTGCATATTTTTTTAGGATGGAACAGCCACCAAAATGAATGTAGTACAATTCAGATGTGCTGCATATATCTGTGTAGGCTTTTTACTATAGCTTTTCGTTGTAACTTTGTTCCCCTGTTGCATTTTCAGTGTTTGTGACACATTAACCTTTAGCTCTGTGCTAAAATGTTAGAGTAAGCCTGTAATGAAGCTCTTAGTATAAGTCCCACTCTGTTGGCATTATAGCTATGCCTGACATTTTTCTAATAAATAGGGCAGGGCATCTTACCTGAAGCAGTCATCAGTGCAAATCACATGCTGAGAATATGACACTTAATAGAAAGGAAGATAGGTGCTTCTCATCTGCGTCCACTTGGGAAATGTTGTAGCAGAAGAAAGCTGTCTCCTTAAATAGAGAAAACAGAATCATAGAATGGTTTTGGCTGGAAGGGCCCTTAAAGCTCATCCAGTTCCAACCCTCCCGCCATGGACAGGGACACCTTCCACTAGACCATGTTGCTCAAAGCCCCATCCAACCTGGCTTTGAACCCTGCCAGGGATGGGGCAGCCACAGGTTCTGTGGGCAACCTCTGCCAGCATCTCACCATCCGCATGGTAAAGAATTTCTTCCTAATAACTAATCTAAATCTACCCTCTGTCAGTTTACAGCCATTCCCCCTTGTCCTGTCACCTTTGTAAAAACTCCCCATCTCCAGCTTTCCTGTAGTCCCCCTTCTGGTACTGGAAAACTGCTAGAAGGTCTCCCCTGAGCCTTCTGTTCTCCAGGCTGAACAAACCTAACTCAGCCTTAAAGTGCTATCATTTCCTTTCCTCTAAATGGTTGAAGAACTTCATTAAAACAACCAGTGGCAAGTGTTGCCAAATGTGGGTGCATGCAGCACCCAGCTCAGAGCTGGCCCAGAGCCATGGGGTGAATCTGGAGGGGGGTGAGCATGGTGAGCCATGGCTTGCAAGGTAGCTGCTCTCTCAGGGAGCATATTGTTCCAGTCCTCTTTGTAACAAGCTTCTGTGTGCCTGTAGTTTGAGAGTAAGCGGGGAATCAGGAGGATAAAAATGGCAGGCATCCTGCCTTGCAGAGGAGAGGCTAGGCATGCAGAGGGTTGGCAGGTAATGCAGTCATCACCCCGTTATTACCTCCCCTTGAAATAGCCCTTTTTATCAAAGACACTTGTAGGGGTGGGTGGCTTGAAAGCAAAGGACAAGTCAGTGCAAAAGGCGGGTTTCCCTGTAACAGTCCTCAGATTCTCACCACGGTTTCAGGTTTGTCTCCAAAATCCCAATATGTCAAGGTCCAGGTGAGTAATTAAGGGCAGTATTTGGGTGAACCATGTATTTTCTATTTTCTGCAGAGATGATGGCTTGTGAAAAATAGCTAATCAAGTGTATGGGCACCCAGAAAGAATCATGCAGGGAGACCACACGACGTCAGTGCTTGAGACTAAAAGAATAAAAAGAAAAGCACTGAGCCGTAGCCTCAGAAAACTCATGGGTAAATGCACTGCACATTTTACCATGCACAGAAATGAAGGCTGTGGTTCAGGGGTTTGACTGAAGATCACGTTGGTGCTGCCTGTGCTCTGCCCTTGTTAGCACATTCCCAGCCATCCTTTCTGTCAGCACTAATGAGCGTGCAGCCGCGGGGTGAGGTAGGTCAGCTCTCTCATCTCACTGCAGTCCTGCTCTTCCAAAAAAACAAGTAAAATAACCAACTGTGGCCACTTCAGCATGATGCTGGGAAGCAGCAGCACGATAGGGACATCAAGAAGGAAAGATCTTTGATCTTTAATTTGCTTATGCTGCTTATGAAATCACATCTTAAAGTACATATGTCTTGAAATACACAGAACCCCTGCAGAGCTTTGTAGAAGAGAGTTAGCTTAAGTTTTAAAAAGTTACTTTTCTCTTCCATGAATAATTTTTTGTACAGTGCCAAACTAACTCTCCTGGTTAACATTTCAAATGTTTAAAAAATATAAGATCTTACAAAGAAGTAGAAAAGCCTGCTAGTTTACATTCAGTGTTTTGTCACATGAATTGATATCTCTGTGTCCCATATCACTGGTGTCCTTTTCTAGCAATTTGTTTAAAAATTGCTTTTTACATTTTCCTTAAAATCAGGTATGTTTTTAATATATAACAAAAAATTAATTTCTTTTTCTCCTGCATAAAGATATTCACACAGACAGGGAAGTCTGTGCTCTTTTTACATGATGCCCTGATGCTCTTCTGGTTCAGTCTGTTTTAATCCGTTCTGCTCTTATGTGTCCGTCCCTTTAGACTACAGACCATGAAAGTTTTTCTGCCTTTATACCTACACTGCACCTGAAGCAACAAGGCTCATAAACTTTTCTAAACAGAGAACTGATTGCAGGATGCCGTGGTTCTTGTTTCCTGTTTTGGTGTGATTCCCCTTTTCCTCTTTCTAGTCTGTTAACTCCCGTTACAGCTCCCTCACTTAAATAATTGCTGCTAAATAGCCTGGTGGAACCAGGTGTTGAACCTTGCTCAAAGGAGCAATATCATTTATCCATTTCTCTCCTCAAACATCTTGTGACTAAAGGAGATGTCTTGAATTTATCTCGTGTCTTAAATTTACTTATCCTCTGGCTGTTCACAATATCTTAGGAATCATAGCAAGTACAGTACTTATTGTAGGAGTTTAATGATACCTTGTCTCTTAGAATAGTCTTGCTTCTTGGAAGTTCATTTCGAAAGCAAGCATCTGCAGTACCACAATCCCCAGGCAGCCTCAACCGGGCTGGTGTTAAATCCAAGACTTTTTTTGGATCATTGCATGCCACTAGTTCAACATCCCAGAGAGGTCTTCAGCTGATTTTTAGTGTCAGTGGCACCATAGAATCATGGAATAGTTTGAGTTGGAAGGAACCTTTAAGATCATCTAATCCAGCCTCCCTGCAATGAGCAGGGGCACTTTCCAGGTTGTGCAAAGCCCTGTCCAACCTGGTCTTGAACGCTGCCAGGGATGGGACAGCCGCAGCTTCTAACACATAATCTGAATCTACCCTCTGTCAGTTTAAAGCCATTCCCCCTTGTCCTGTCACTTCATGCCCTTGTAGAAAGTCCCTCTTCAGATTTCCTGTAGGCCCCTTTTAGGCACTGGAATGTGCTCTGAGGTCTCCCTGGAGCCTTCTCCTCTACAGGCTCAACAAGCCCAGCTCTCTTAGCCTGATTCTGTAGGAGAGGTGCTCTGCACATCTTTGTGGCCTTCTCTCAACTCGTTCTAGCAGGTCTACATTGTTCTTGTGTTGGGTGCCCCAGAGCTGGACGCAGCACTGCAGGTGGGGTCTCATGAGAGTGAAGTAAAGGGAGGAGAATCACTTCCCTGTACTTGCTGGTCACACTTCTTTTGATGCAGCCCAGTGTATAGTTGACTTTGTGGGCTGCAAACACACACTGCTGTCTCATATTGTGTTTCTCATCCACAGTACCCTTAGAACCTGCTCCTCAGGGCTGCTGTCAATCCACTCATTACCCAGCCTGTATCTGTGCCTGGGATTGCCCTGACCCAGGGGCAGGGCCTTGCTTTTGGCCTTGTTGAACTTGATGAGGTTTGTACAGGCTCACATCTCCAATCTGTTCAGGTTCCTGTGGATGACATTCCTTCCCTCTGGAGTATCAAACACATCACTCAGATTAGTGTCATCCACAGGATATATGCAATCCCACTGTCCATGTCCATGACAAATACATTAAATAATACTGGTCCTTGCGTTCCCCAGATCCCACTATCTCTATTACTGTTTGCGGAAGGGCTCTTTTCTTCCTTAAAATTTTCAGGTTAGTAGGAGCACCCCTCTCAGTTACAGTCAGGGTTCTTTGGAGAGGTTTAGTGATGCTATTACCAGAAAAAAGGGGCAAGACATAAGTGTGGAACAGAAGCCCTTGACAAATGTAAGCATCTTATAGGCATGACTTTGACCTTCTAAGCAAACCTTCAGGCGAGCTCCTCTGCTGGTCTGATTGCTGTAACCCAAGTGTCTGTCATAAATTCTTCTCTTGGAGATATGCTTCTGTGAGAGTAAATTCTGCTGTTTTCAATATAACGAGATTTGTGTACTTAGAATCTCTCTTAATAATGAATGACATTTTTTGTGCTTCCTTTTTCCCTCTTGCTGTCCTCTACAGCCCAATTTCAAAAGGATGTCTGCCAGGCAGTAAGTCCTGAGTTCTGAATAAGTTTGGCTTTGAAATGGCTTGCTTCTTAAATCTCAACCAGAAGTTGTCATTTTCCCTGCGCAAATCCACCGAGCCTTGAAGAGCCATAAATCTGTATGGGTTGATAGGTCTGTACTATCAATGAAGGAGAATAGGTTTATAAGTGCATAGAGGCAGAGTTCAGCCTCTTTCTGCACATGCATATCTGGAGATTTTTTTCACCCTTCTTGCTCTTTGTATTCCTAGAGTGCTATGGCATATTTCTTAGTCACTCAGAATTCTTTAAAGCTATGACCTTCAGTGAGGGCAGAAGTTTTCCCTGGGTGGTAGCATGGCTACCCATAGATGACTGTAGGGAAGCTGTATCTTCAGTTACTTAGCATAGCAGAGATGCTTTCAACTATTGAAGTCTTCTCAGTCGCAAAAATCAGCGCTCAAAGAACAGCAGTCTTTACACTGAATATTGTTTCTGCAAACAGCCATGTTGTCCTGTATTTTTCACAAGCCATTCACTCTTGTTGCACCAGAGCTGAACTCTGAAGCCCATAATTTAGATCCCTCCCAACTAGCTGTGTATGCTGTCAGTTTGTCATCCTGCCTTCCATGCCTTAAAAGGTCTACAGAAATAAGATGGGCAAAGACACCTGATCTAGCCAAAGGTCTCCTTATCAGATTACCCACGTACTTGTTTTCACAGTATGGATTAGCAGAGGGTTAGTTTGGGGGATAAAGACGGCAAGGGAACTGTTGTTCTGAAAACCCATCAACTGCTCATTCAGAGTGAAAAAGAGCATTAGGCAGATGTCAGAGATGTGATTTGAAGACGTAAAAGGAGAAGAGGGAGAAGAAAATCATGAAGTTGCTAACCTAGGCCAATACTTCTGTCACTGCAGTTTATTACTTGAATTAATGCCATAATTTCTGGGTCTTCTGTAATGTTCACATCTTGGCACCAGTGACATGTCAGCTCTCTAGAAAGGTGCTGTCTGTATACATGAATTTTCTCAGCCACTCCAGTCATATGGCCTAAGCATATATATAAAGAGGTGAATGCCTAACTTACTATTATCTCTTATGCTTAGAGTGCTGCTATGTATTTAATAAGCTTTTTCCAGAACACAGCCAGGTCTCTGAATTATGTCAGTTCATGTCCTCTAGTACTGCTTTGTCGGGGAAGCAGTGAAATCTCCTTTGCCAAAGTACTGGGAAAGTAACTGGTGGTAGGGGGATCTGTAAGTTCAGTGGTGCTGTACATCGTGTTCTCTGTCCTCGCCTCAGCTGCTTGCTACAACCCCTTGCAAATGTATGTCCTGGGTTCAGCAGTAGCAGTCATTTTTCTCCTTCTTAGTAGCTGGTGCAGTGCTGTGTTTTTGATTTTGG
>WYDI02026357.1:0-18630 GCA_009867235.2 Psittacus erithacus | reverse complement strand
GGGAAGAACTTCTGCCTTAGATCCAACCTGAACTTCCCCTGTTTCAGTTTGAATCCATCACCCCTTGTCCTATCGCTGCAGTCCCTGATGAAGAGTCCCTAAACAGACAAACACAGGTCAAACCAAGTTTCCCTGCCTTACCACCACTCTTTTTAGCAACTGGGATGATTCAAGGGGATGACCTGGGAGAGATTTCCTGTTCAACAAGGTATGTTTTCTGCTAGAATAAGGATTCTCTTTCTTCCTATTTAAAAAGCTGCCCAGGGACACTAAAATACAAATGAGTACGCTTGTATTTTCCTGCACATTACTCCTGTTCGAATGGACAATGCTAAGGAAGACGCAACTGAAAAACACACCCAGGTTTGTTCAAAACCTGGAGAGATTTACAAACGTTGATATGAACAAGGGTTTACTTTAAAGGCTGTAGTACAGCAAGAGGACACAGGGGAGTCTGGAGGCCCAGTTTCAGTGTGAGGTTCTGCATAGCTGAATGTACAGTTTATGCCACTGGAAATAACAGCAACATGCTGACACAGTGATGCATTTCTTTAACAGAAAAATAAAAGTGAGTTACCATTTGTTCTACCAGCCAGAAGCAGTTGAATTCCGCCTCTCATTTTAACTTTGTCAGCCGCTACATCCTGGTTGCTAAAACACAACCCTGCCCTCCCAGTCTGCCTTGCTTACGGTGCTTTAAAACCTGTTCCTCAGAAATCATCTGCCAGGGTTTAAATGTTACTATTACTTGCACGGCCCTAAGAACGCTGCCTATTTATTTGCCATAACTTTGAAAGGCCTGGGCAAAATATTAGTAATCTCACAAGAATGGGTTTTTTCTGAAAGATAAATAATTTTCAGGATTTTGTATTCAAAAGGAATCCAAAACTCATATAAAAATATATGAGTTATTGCTTGTGTTAATAATGCTCAATTACTTACCACACACAGAGTGCTATTATCAATTTGCTACCTATCCAGCATGAAAGCCGTAGTAGTGGCTTTCACTGCATAGAATTATGTAGTCCTACTTCGAACTTACATAAACCTTTATGAAATCAGAGAGGAACTGTGATGATCTCCAATTGCACATTTCAGGTAGAGATTGCCATAGCTCAAATCTCTGATTTTTATCCACCTTGCTAAAAAGAAAGTTCACAGTTCTGACACATTTATTCCCATTGCAAGGACCTGACTGCGTGCATTGCTCTACTGTAGGAGACAACGGCATGGTCTTGATTGAAGGCCAGATGCTGCAATGAACATCTGATTACAGGAGATTTCCACTAAGTCTGCAGGAGCATGGTTATAAATAGGTCGTGCTCAGAAATAAGCCAAGCACACAGATTTTGCCCCATCAGGCATAAAAAGAAGTCTTGGTTCACTTTATGTTCTCCATCTTTGTTTGGATAACTCACTTGTCAGTCCAATAAAGGCAGCAAGCAATTCACTGCACTTTTTCTTCTGTTCTTATTCCTGCCAGTCCTAATAAAAGAGGGCTGTGTTTCACTTTCTTTGGCTCATTACTGAAACACATTTATTCACTGCTGTCTCAGGGTTGATGAACAGGTACATTCTTAGATCTTCATTTAGTTTTCAGTGAATCACTTGGGTGTTTCTGAGTTTAGTCTCTCACATCACTCCTTCATGTCATTCAGATTTCCTTTGTGCTGACAGGATTGCAGTGCCAGATTAATTACTGCATACGAGTTTGCTTTGCTTGCAAGTCATGAGTTGGGGAAACTATGATGCAGAAAGAACGTATTGTTATAGTTCTGTAGGACAGAAACGACACCTCTTTTTATTAGATCAAATGATACAATTAGGAAAAAGGGACACACTTCCAGGCACAAACATGTGAAGCCTCATTGTTTGTCCCAACTGTATTAGCTGGTTTAAGGTATTTCCCAAAAGCTTTGTCTCTGCCATACACACACACAAACATGACACACAGAGAGTACTTCTTCATGCCTTGCACATACATTTCAAATAATGAGGATTTATTGGCAAGGCATTTCCATTTTTTATCTAGAAAATTAGGAGATGGGAATAGTAAGAAAAATGATCAAGAGATAACACTGAATTTCCCTGAAACTGAACAATAGATGTAGTTACTTAGAGAGATTGTTACAGAGTAGGTATTGGTGCACGCAACTGGCTGCAATTTCTTTGCGAGATGACTGTCATCGAGGTCCAAAGCTCAGACCTCTGGGCTTCACAAACTGGAATCATGACAGATTTTGGGCTGCTTTGTGCTGATTTACATTCTCTCAGGTTATTCTGTTGTTGAGATGCTTACTGCATGAATTTACTGGTATGGGGTGTGACAGCTGGGTAGAAATAAATGGGAAATGCTGGAAATGTTGAGAAACTGGTCTGGGAAAAGAGAAGTCCTGTAAAGAGAGGACAAAACCCAAGCACTTGCTAAAGTATCAGAGATAACTGGGGAGGCAGAAGATGGACATCCAATTTAGTTAGACGCATATGGCCTATTTCACAACCTCTTGCTATACAAGTGCTGCACTCACAGCTAGAAAAAGACAATAGGAAGACCGGTAGGAAGTCTGGTAGGAAAACAGTGTGGTTACAGTACACAGTCTGGTACTCAGAATGATTTTCACAGTTTTAAAGAGAAGATCCAGAGGTATCTGAGCTTTGTTCTGCAGAAAAATGACAAAGCCAACCTCTCAATAATGCCTCATGCAAAAAAGAAACCCCAGAGAGGCATGAACATCGGCAAAGGCAAAATTAATTGCAGCTTCTCACCTCTGAATGCAGCCGCAAAAGTAGAGTGTTTGGGAACACATCATAAAAAGAAGTGTTACAGATGTCCTCTGCAGACATTTCCCTGCGTTTGGTGCCCCTGACTAGGCTTTGGTTCCTCATGTATAACAATGTCCCTAAGCCCCACCACTGGTTGTTATTGTTTCCTTATTACAAATTCACCTTCACGAATTGTGTCAAACCCTTCCTGGCCCAAAGGACCCTCTGGATGCTGCATTGCACTATCAAGGGATCAGATTATTAAAGACGTTTTTTTACTAACCCTCAACTAAAAACCACCCTATTTCTGAGTCTGTCTATATAAAATTCAAGAAATGTGGCTTCTATGTCCTTACCCTCACAGTGACCACAGAAGGTGTCACCACTGAAGGTCCACTGCTTTTGATAATGTGTTTTCTTGGTGAAAGCAAGAAATTCTTATCTAGGTAAAGTGACAAGCCAGTAAGACTTTGTCACTCTGAGAGTGTGTCCTATGTCAATCTTACATTTACCATGCAGAGGTCTTACAAAAGGACGAAGTTACTTACTATGCAAAAGACTATGGTGAGTTGTTGGACCACTGAACTGGTGGTTGCAAAGTAGGTCTCAGGTTGATGTATTATAGAACAAAGAGACTCATGATGCTAATGGAAAAAATCCCAACAAACAATTTGGCTATTATGCTCATAGGAATAGCACAAATTACTGACTGGAAAATGTAGTTCCCCTGGGCCCTGGGGAAACCAGCCTGGCCCAACTGCTGCCCATGCCAAAAGGAAATGGCTCGTCTGAGAAAATTAATGCGTTTTGTAATCAAGGTTGACATTGGTGGGGCTTATACCATCCCACAACAATGAAGTGGACATAAGCAAGATTAAAAGGATTTGTAAAGCATGATTTACACGGTAGGACAATAGAAAATGCTATTTACTGCTCACCTTTCTAGCCCCATTATTCGTAAGAGTAACACATGATGTTTTCTTTGAAGTCGAGAGGAGGAAGAAAGGCTGGGACAGATTTCATCGAACAGCAAACTCCCTGCTTATGTTCAATGCACAGCAATGCTGCTTTCAGAACATTTTTGCAGGGCTCTGAGCATACCCTGAGAAGTGTGCTCCTTCCCTGAATGTACTCAGAATCCTCCTTCTGCCTCAGACTCTATGACATCATTTTCCATTACGAAGTTTGTCTGCTAACTCTATTCACTGGCAACCTTTGCAAAGTTCTCCATTTATGACTTCCCTGCAGCCTCCTCCTTCCTGCTTATTTCTAATATACAAATGACAAGAAGTTGCTGTATTCTGGTGTGTTTATTGGTGTGATCGTGCTTTGTTGCTTCTATTCTGACTGCAAGGAACACAACAGCTGCTTATTGCAGGTAAGGAATGATGGAATTGTTCCTAAATGCTGTCTACTGGCACACAGCAATCAGTTCCAGGGAGGAACTACTGCTCCTTCAGTCTTTACCCTTCTTTTGTACGGCACACCTGAGGCTATGGCTTTGGTTTTTACAAGGTCAGGAGGATCAGGCCAGTGCCATGCTGGACAGTAGAAGCTCAAGCCCAAAGCCACAGGACCTGCCACAGTTATTGTGCCAAATCAGCACCTACACAGTTCCTCACCACCATGACAAAGAGCATGATTATTACCTAGATGATGAAACAAAATTGATCCTTTTGGCCTTTGCAGGTCACTGAAAATCCCAATGGTTTGGATGAGATTGCTTCCAGTGTCATGGAGGCCACAGAAAGGGATCTGTGCCCAATCTGCACTACCATATTGTCATGAAGATGCTGGCTTTGTATTGATAAACCAGAAATGCTGAGTGCTACATGGCCACAAAAGTTCAGGAATCCCTTTCCCAGAACCAGTCCAACCTGGATAATCACATTCTAGGAACTTAAATTTAAAACAGTTATTTGGGGCTTTCTTTCCACTTCATCTCTAAGCCTCCATCTTCTTGCTACTTTCTATTAAATAAAAGGCTTCATATTTATGTACATTGTACACACATGCTACTATGTGTGTACACCTTTTTGATGTGCTTTGAGGTGAAAGGCAGCATATTAATGTAAGATTGCTAGCTTTTCTTCAAGAAGAAATCAAAGGTAAAAAAGATCAAAAGGTAGTAATTTCCTATTAAACCACAATGAGAGGTCTCTGTCTTCATGTTTTGTCTATCAAGTTATTTATAGCCTGTACATATTACTGCCCTTTGCATGGTATAACTAGGTTGCATGTTGTAGATTATTAGAGTGATTATTCAGCATTGGTTAGCCCTTAACGTTCTAATTAATTCGAAGTGCAAGTGAAGTGATTAATGTTGCTCACAGCTACAAACAGAGTAAAACCAGAGTGCTTTCTCAACACCTGGCCTACTGCTTTATTTCACAGCTCTATTGTCATCTTTATCTTCACTGATTTATCCAACATACAGCATTTCCACTGGCTTTGCATAAGAATGAGACTAACAGAGATGTGTCATCGCTTGGAGTAGCTTTTACGAGGCCTAGATGAGAGGTAACACAAACCAGCACTGCCTTTTGGTACCACACACTTGCTCCTTTTTCCAACAGACCTAATTATGAAGTATTGCTTAAATTCCTGCTGCTTATATCACAGCGATTTCCAGAGAAGGTTGCCGAAGTAAGGGTGAGAAATGAGAACGGACTTCAGGTTCTGATCCAGCTTTCAGCAACCATCAATATTTAAGGAGTAAACTGAGAGATACCATCGATGGTAAAATGTACTGAAGTGAGACTACACAATTTCCCATGCCTTAAATTCAATATCTGAGTAGCAACAGGGAAGTTTATCCCTCCATTAAATATCAAGTTTCAGTTTGTAATGCAGACTCATTGAAAATTATGATGGGGAGCAGAGTATGAAACAATGGAAAGCAGCTAGTGGGAACTGCTTTGTTTCTGGGAATCTAACAACAGGGTACGCAATACCTACACTTCTGAACTGAACATTAAGAGAGATAAAGGCAGTTTGATATGAATCAAAATAGCAGATCCAAACTCTGAAGCTAAATTTGCTATTTTCTCTCCATATCCACACTTGCCTTTTACTTCCAGAGTGTGCTGTGCCAGGACTCGTGATTCCAGTGTCATCATCTTTCTTTGACTCATAAGGAGCGTTGGGTGTGAAACCCAATTCAGATTTCTCAGCTCAGCCCGAATCACAGTGCATGGCTGGTATAAAATGTCATTTAATTTACCTTTCTATTTTAATTATCTAATCAGATTAAGTCCCACATGCATTAGAAGTAAAATAAGATAGACAAGGAAATAAAATCTCAGAATTTTATTGCACAGAAATACTTTGAAAAATGATTTTCCATCTGCAGGCAAGCAGAGGAAGAAAGGAATTCATTTTTACTGCTTTTTCAGTAGATGACAAGTGTTTCATGTACTGTCTATAAGCTGCCAACTTTCCCCTAGTCTACATACTAAGTGAAATTTGATCACCTTAAAGCTCAAAAAGATCTCCTAGGACAGAAATAATAGCTGTAAACCAGATGTCCTTCTGCTGAAGTGATGCCAAATTACATTTCTCTCATCCCATGGTCACGCAGACACTAACAAAAAATGCAATGACCTCCACTACTGTACCCAGTAAAAATTCCAAGATCTGGACAGTCAGCAGTTGGTTCTGAGCAGTCCAAGTGCTGTTTTTAGAAGATGATTATGTATGATTTATTTCTCATTCCTTGTTGTATCATTGCGCAGACATCACTAGCATTTTACTGAAGATACGAGTTTATCCTGGCTCTCCTCTAAGGATTAATTTAAGTTACGGAGGAAGGAGCAGAATCTGTGCTAACAATTGTCATCAATCAATACAACGGGTAGAAAATGTGACTCTAACCATATTGGGTTTGTATCTTTATTAAAGGAGATTGATAGAGAAGGAAAAAAGGTTGTAGGGTATTGCACTCAGAGAAGAAAGAACACGACTGACAACGTGATAAGAAGCAGCAGGAACAGGGGAAGGATTATTTGGAGCACTGAAGTCATGAGGATCATCCCATACTGAACCACTCCAAAATCTCTCCTGTACTGCAGACTGCATGTGCTATATAAATTACAGAAAACCTTTTTACACATTCACTGCATTGTTTAGAAACCCTTTTTGGGGGTAAACCATGTCTGTCTAGATGCAGCAGTAACTACAAGGACAACGCTCAGGTGTTGTTCTCCAATAAGCTGCAGTGGTTTTCATACTTAATTAAAACCTATGGCCTCTACAAAAGAAGGCCTTTAGGGAATGCTTTTGTACAGCTGGTCAGGAAACCAGAATGCATGAAAAGTTCTGAGATTTCAGTCTTTTGATGCTCTCATTAAAAAGAACTGTCAGTATTTTCTTGGGAAGAATAAGAGACAGGCTGAACAGATTATTTAAGTCAAGGCAAACAAGACCTTCCATGCGAGAGGCACAGTTCCACTGTCCTGCCCTTCCTGAGCTGAAAAGCAACTTGAGTCTCTCGCATCCTAACCAAGAGAGAAATGTAACCATCCACCTCAAGGGTTTGTGACTGTGGTGCCAAAAGCAGTGAATTCTTACACAAAGCACAGTATCTGGAGAGTCTGAGAGACTCCCTGCTTGGAAAAGCCAACCATGTAGTGTAAGGCACTCACAGGATATGTCAGCACTTGCTTGAGTCCTTGTTGCGTATACAAGATACTGATTATTTAACCAGAACTGATCTTATCCCGAATGAGTGCCTTGGTTAGTGGCTGTTAGCTGCTGTGGGATCTTTCTTCTTCTCATGTGCCCCTGTTGCAGAAGTCTGTATCCTGAATCTAAAAAAAACTTCAAATGTTTTTCCATCAAAATTGGCACATTTCAAATTTACTCTTTCTTTCCTAAAAAGTCAATTCTTTTAAGCAACAACCCCCCCAAAACTAAAACCTGCTTGACTAACTTCAGTGATGTATACGCTATATGGAGGTGAGGAATTCTTACAGCCCCTCTTTTTAAGCTGATAAATTTGATAGAGGTTTAGTTTTCAGACAGCTGTGACATTTTTAAAGAGAGAAAAATCATGCCCCACTGCTTTGGAATCCTGTTCATCTTCAGGATGAACTATATCTGTTCAATATTTGGAGAGATACTTGTGCCATAATGATCTTTTCCTTAACAAGCAGTTTGAACGAGTTGCACAAATGTGAAGGAGTAGCATTAAGAAGGAATAGTAGGATTGGCACCCTAAGGCCAGCAGCAAATGTATTTCTCACCTAATGCCTAAAATTTGCTGTGCCAATTGGACAGGCAACCCCTGACATTTCAGAGGTACTGGTGTACACCGCTCTCACTTTAAGAGGCTGCTCGCACATCTCTAAGAGGTATCAGAGGATTCCTGTTTGTCAGAAACATACATCTTAAAAGGCATGAATGACACTATAACAGAAATTAGAAAGGGAAGAGATCTATGGGCTTCTGCAATACATTCTCCTCCTGAGGATTCATTTCTTTATTCTAAATTATCTGAAATGTTCAGATGAGCTCTAATTTTAGCACTGTGAGAAATAACTTTTAAAGGAGTATCTGACGAAATCAACGGGCTTTTACAACAGTGAGCTTAATGGGAAGTGGTTTTCCTTAGAGAACAAGAGTCTAAAACATCACCAATCTGCTCCTGCGTTTGGAAATCATTTACCTACCACCTGGGAACATTACCAAGTGACAAATGGTATTGTCTTTGTCTGCCTCCTGGCAGCTAGTGGAGGGTATCTGCATGAGAAGCAAGTTTAGCCTAGGTAGCACTAAAGAACTATTAGAAAGAAGAGAGCCATGGTTTTTTCCAAGTGGAAATTGTACTCTTAAATAATTCTTGAAGCATTGAAGCAATAATTAGAGGCCAGGAGGAACTGAGCTAGCTACACTACTATTTTTAAAGGTATGGACTTAAATAAGAGGCAAAACAGAAGAACAATTTAACACAATAAATAATTCAGCTGCGGAACTCATGGCCACAGGAGAACACATTTATGAAGGGATTCAAAAGATTACTAGCTAAATTCAGGTGAGAAAAATCCTTCAATGGCTATCAAATATTATTATAGATGCAAACTCCAATTCAAGAGGTGCCCCTGATATGTTAAACAAACAGAAATTGGATGTACTAATAGAAGTGTCACTATATGCATCTCATTTTTCAATACCCTCTCAAAAGCACCCACTATTAGACATTGCCAAAGATCCTGGGAAAGGTCGCCTTCTTGTCTGACCTGCTGTAGCTGTTCTATGTAAGAAATGTCATTTACAACTCACCAGTCATGATGTAAACTGTGAGTCCATGTACCATGTACCTTTATTTATGCATTTAGTCACATACTTTTATTTATGTGTCTGAACACAGGTGTAAATGTCAGATTATAGGCATTCACTTCCAAAACTTTCACCTAAAGGACTTTTTAAGCAGGAAACATAAACCAGCTGTGTAAAAAATGGATATATGGCACCTTACATATGATAATTATGACATAATTTTGTACAGGCTCCAAATGTTATTTCAAGGCCTTTTAACATCCTGCAGTCCGCCTTTTATGTTTATCAGCCTACATCTACTCTGGCTGCACTAAAGGAAACTGAAAAGGAGACAGACATCTTCAAACTACAGTGGAATATATTTGCTAAGCAGTAAATATAAGCAAGAGTTCAGCTAATATCCTCTGTGTCATCATCTGTAAATCTGATGGTCACACATAACTTTATTTTTGGTAGTAAACTGATGGAACTAGTTCAGTAACTTGTGTACACCTGAAGAAGGAATGATACTGACAATATAGGTTTGAAGTCCAAGTGCATACCAAAGGTTGCAGTTGGTAACCTTGCAGCCAGGCTAAAATTATGCAAATGGATTAAGAATTTACTAACGTTTCAAATGCAAATGGTTTATTGATCTTGAAACACTGGATACAAGATGGATCTGGTGATTATGTTTCTGGAACTTAAGTGATTTTATTGGTGAACAGCCCCAAACTATGGGCAAAATACCCACTAGAATGCAGCTGAACAAACCTTTCTGATGGGAAAGCAACTGAACCTCATCTTCTCTTCTGTGTGGCAACCCAATATGTTTTTAGAGATCAGAAGTCTACAAAGGATGCAGAAAGAGCTCAGTCCTAAACAATCTGCATGATTAGTTTTTTACCTGCCCTTGGACTCTCAGCTCTTAGAAAGACTAATGATATCACCATTCTTTTGTATTTTAGGGGAAATTTATATACAATTTGCCTAAAAAACCCTCTTAGCAGTTATTTCTCATTGCTGCTTCATAGCAGCAGTAAGATGGCAGCAGAAAAGGTAACTCCCCCCTTGATATGTAATTCCTTATCACAATAAAATGCTAGTTAGTAGCATAGTACATCTCAGCCATCTAGCCCTTACACACCACTTCCCACAACAGCTCTAACTGAGCTGGTAGCTCCACATATTGTAGTCCCTGGTGTAGACCTCTCATTTGAGAAAATATGCTCTAAGGTGGGTGAGGAACCTACCAACTTACCTTGACAGGACATTGTGCTGCACAAAAGGAATGTGTAGTTCTTGAACAAGGACCCAATTTCCTCCTGCTTGATCTCATCATCCCTTAGTACAGATCTTGCCTTAGCCTGCTCTTCCATGACCGTACAACATGGGGTTGAACAAGGATTTAGATTGAGAGTTGACATTAACAGCCTCCATGAGGAAAGAGATAGAGTCAATCAGCTAATGAATTCTTCCACAATGGAAGTAGTGCATAGAGAAAAGTATGCAATGGAGCAGAACCTGATAGTATTAAACTCCTACAGGCAACATCTTGTAAAAAAGAATTACATGACTCCAGGCTACACTCCTGAGTATAGCCTCCCTGAGGAAAGTAAAATGGGAAACACTGAGTTAAAAAGCTACCAGATCAAAACACTGCGGAGAAGGGGGGAAAAGAAGAAAGCCAGCATGACTCATGAAAACTAAAACTGGAAGCATAGCTGTGAGTATGCTACATTGCTGACATTAAAAACTGGACGTTGTGTTTGAGTTTATATCAGCATCCCCAGAGAGCACTTTGAGATATGCAAGAAGCTCTTTTCTTCTATGTTTAACATGCATATCCAGCTCTTTCTCCTGGTTTTTAACCTTGATTTTCTGTGCAGACAATGATCTCTAATACAGAAGACTCCAGGCAGTAGTTCAATGGAAATGCTAGCTTATTTTTGCAGGGTCAATAGCCTCCAACACATTCAAAAAGTTATCGTTCTGGATTGTAAATACGGACTATGTCATACAGAGTGGTTGCAAAGTGATGGCAACAAGGAAAGCAGCCTGGAGCACAGTTAAGGGAAGCTGTCCTTACTTCTTTGCAAAAGGATTCATCTTCCTACCATCACTCAGGAAACAAGGTTTTAAAAGTGACACTGGATGAAGGAGGGAACCAAACCCACCATGGAGTGAGGAAAGAATGCCTCTTCCTGTTAAATAAGAGCTCCTTCAAATATGCCAATGGCAGACAACCACTTTATTGTCACATTATATTTTCTCCTTCATCTCAAGGCACTAGGTTTGCAATGGGAGCTGTACAAGCAGCAGATTTTATTGTGGCCTAGCATTTAGATGTCGGCAATGGAAAAGCAGGTGTTGCCACTGCAGACAGTGAACAACAAATCCATCAACTGTCTTTTACTTTACTAGATTCTTAGCAGAGGGCCTATAGCCGACAGCAGGCCTCACACCACGGAAATGTCATTAATTTCAATTAAATTATTCCTTTACATGGGTGCAATTGAAAGGAGGCTTAGGGCTAATGGTTTCCTTCTTCCATCTTGATAGCATACCCAAGTTTTACTTTCATCTCTTGTAAAATAACGGAGAGTAAATGCACTAACATGTAAGACCAAAATACGGAGGTAATCAAAGGGGGTGCAGGATATAAAGTCATTTTTATGTCTTTAGAATCTGATGTGTTTAGTTGGGAGAGCCAGCATCTCTCTCCCCAAATTTGCAATTTAATGTTAAGAAAGATTATTTACTTTCCACCCATCCTCATAAACAATGGGCAAGGTCTAATTTCTGGTTCAGATTGCTGATGTTAGATTAACCGCAGTTTACTTGCTCTGGTACATGGATGGGGAATAGCCAAAGGACTGTCTACAAACAGAGATGGTGTAACTTTTCCCTCTTGCTAGTGTTGCTGCAGCCATAGCTTTGGATGTAGCCCCGACAACTGCCACTATTTAACAGCTGGATGTGTTTCATGGGACACAAAATCATGTTTTACCTGTTACGGAGCAGGCAAGGAAGCAGGAATACTGCCACATGCATGTCTGCTACAGAAATCCATTGTGCTCAGTTGCTCTGTCACCTGGGGTGTGCACAACTAATAATCCGGATTCCAAAACCTGCAAGGGGTTCAAATGGGTTGCATGGAATGAACTGATAGTCAGGTCAGGGCACTTCCACTTATCCTCATCTTGTAAGCAATCCATTGCCAGAGGGAAAAAAAGGCTGAATTCTTATTTCCCATTGGTGGGAAAGGGTTCCTTAAACTCTCTTGCTCTTCACAACACCAGAAAAGCACAGCTTAGGAGCTTCAGTACTAGCTGTGACACAAGTGTAGGTTTCTATTTGATTTGCGCTGTTTATGCAAGGAGAAAAAGCAGAATAGAGTCAAAGTTGCTGGAGGCTTTTCAAATATCTCATTAGTAAAAAGATCAGTCTTGATACAAGGAAGATGTTCTATTTAACTGAATTTGGAACAGAAAACTAGAGAAACAATGAAGAGTAGAATGCCATCTGCTTTGTTGACAAGACTAAAAGAAAGAGCATCATGTTTAACTACATGTTATGACAACGTGATTGGCAGCCAATATCAAATACTAAAAAAACCCAACAAAAATGAATCCTTCTCCTCCTCCCCAAATTAGAAAGCAAGTTTTGTACATCACTTTTACAAAAGGCAATGTACATATATTACTTTCTACAGGTTTATTTAAATGCATGTATAACACTATAGATAAGCAGAACCAGAATACTTATCGCCAATTGAAACCAACATGTTTTAGCTCTTGTAAAGGTTCAAAATTGGATATAACATATATGTTTCAAAATGGGATATGTCATATATGTTTCTACATTGGTTCTTGTGAAACATTTCCTTCTTCAAGGTTGCAAAAGATATTTCTTTCTTATCAGAAGACTAGAAGCCTTTTCACCTGTGGCTGAGTAGAGCTTGAAATGCCCCAAACCTTGATTTTAGATGCATGAATAGCCTTAACTTGCCCTAACAAAAGAGCAAATTAACAATGTATATCCATGTAATACATGCTTTCAGCAGATATGACCAAAAGATTGTCCATAATTATTGCACTGCGTGCTTACATGAATTCCTGTGAGAGGATTTCATGTACCATGCGTTGCAGGTATGTCTAAATAATTGTGTTTCATTTCCTGTTTAAAAAGAGAACTATTGTTTGATTTCACTAAAAGGAATTTGTTCCTCACTTTGCTGGAGAGGTTTACCTTCACCTTCACAAAACTAAAGCGAACACGTAACTCCCACCAGAGCTGAAATTCATTCAGTGTTTAGTAGATCTAACATTCCTATGCATTTTGAAATAGTAACAAATTAAACAACATAGCAAGGAAGAGTACATTGCTAGAGGTTTGGTCACCCAATCTTTGCATGTAAGAACAATTCGGAAGTTAACAAGAATAGCACAAACATAGCTAACAAAATACTCTATGCAAAGAAGAATGGAGAACATCTACCTACACACTTTTATCACATGCCTTAGCTCAATAAACTGATGACCTGAAGAATCCCTATCATCTATATATTCTCTTTCTACCTTCCTCCCATTCATACAAATTTCATTATGCCTAAATTTAGGCACAGACCTGGACATTTGTGAAAATTCTTTGTCCATACTACAATCAAAATGCTTTCAAAAGGGAGGCCTCTTCCTGACAGGGCCTTGTGCTTGGCTGATCTGGAGCACTGCTGGCTGCTCTAACCATGACATACCAACACTGCAGAATGAGAGGAACATAAAATGATTCATATTATTAAGTGGTCACTGCTCTGGACCTCCCAGACAGGAATGTGTCACCTGTAGACAGTCACAGTATAAACCAGACCCAGGAGCTCTTGCAATTACTGAAGGAGTTGCTCACATGACAAAAAAAGGAGGCATCACAAATGCAACAGAATTAAACCCCAGAGTGCTCCAGGGGAACAGTGTCCATCGATCTGCAACAGTGGAAAGATAGAATGAGGGAAGGGATCTACATCTAACACCCCTTACCATTTTCATTTATCTACTAGAATTGATGCTTAAACCATCCCTTCTGGACTTTGAAAAGAGGTAGCAAAAGGCTGAAGTCTCTGACAATAGCTGCCTTTAGGTTTCTTGATGCTTATCTGACTGCATCCCTTCCCTTAAAAGCCTTTTTTGAAGCCAGAATTAGGTTTCTGTTTACATGTATTTTGATTTGTGATGTTCTGCCAATAGCCACATAATAAACTTATGACAAACCTGCCCAATGCTATTTGAACCTGCTTCCTATAGTCCTTTCTCCAATCTAAAATACTATTATAATGTTACAGCCATAGACAGGGCAGAAACTTGTGATTCAGAAGCTGAGTAAGGAAACCTTGATGTCATTGCAGTTAATAGTAAATCACAAGTAGAATGGGAGCTGTCCTCATTTAAAGTCAAGCAGGTTCTCTAGTTGTCTCATAACAATGTTTTTTCCATGATCACTCCCAGACATATAGTGTCACCATAATTTAGAACTGCTGTACCTAAGATGTCCACCAAGCAGGTGAGGGAATACATATCAAAGGTGAATTGCTGTTACTTGGTACAAATTACAGGCGTTTTTGTGTCCTCTGAAAGCACTACATTTAGAATAACAGAGTGGATGGACCCAGAATGTCTCTCCTTGTAGCTTCCTTCTGCCTGTTTGAAAACTGATATTACCTTGCCTCTGATTACTCTTCTCTAGGATATTTTTCATGCCTTCCTTGGCTAGAATTCAAGAGGGTTTTCTGCTGTGTGTTTGGCTGGGAGGCAAAGAAGGCATTTGCTTCTATTACTTATGCAGTACTATTGTAAACCCCCCAGATTTCAAATTTGTGTACATGATATCAAAATATGCATTGCAAGGGACATTTTAATATGGAAATGCCACCACTCAGTGAAAGGGCACTGTTAGTTTGCCTGGTTTACTGAGGAAGAAGTTGAAACCAACACAAAATGCATGTATTAAAGCTAGGAAATAGCATTTTAAAATCCTAAAGTGGGTTTTAAAGTATGATTACATATATTATTGTACATGAGTTACTCACATGACTCCGGATTTACAACAGAATCTTTATTTCTCAAAATGCAACATTACCAGGTTTCAATCTTTTATATTTAAGTCCTGTAATTATGATGAGATTAATATTTTATCCTACCATATGATCACCCTAGGCTGTTTAATTTTAGACCATGAACCATATTTTAACTAATACATTCAAATGTAAGATATCATCAAAATTACTTGGGTTTTTAAATACATTGATATATGGGGTGTGAACCTTACAAGGCACTTTCCCTGTACCTCCATTTACTGTGAAATTCCTGTTCTCTCCAAGCTTATCATGTTGTAAAGGTATGACAAACTGTATCAGCATTACATTAGCACAGAGAAACCTGCAGAACTAGAAAGGCTTAATTGCTCAGGAAGTATATGCCTGTGTGCAAATGCTGCCTGTTCCTGCTTTCTTTCTCCCTGTTGCTAAAATCCATGTTTCGCTTTGGCAACCTCCACTACCCAAGGCAGGAAAGATAATGTCAAGGAGCTGGTGTTCTTGCATCAAGACATTTAGATGCTCCAGAACACCTCCCACTACTCCGTTTTCTCCCACCCATCATTTCTTTCACTTCCCCCACTGTTACTTCTTCTTTCTTTGTCCATTACAGAGGATGCTGAAGGATTTGAGCCTCTCTGCTCATGCATGCTACAGCTTTGAATACTTCCATCCCCCTGTCATGGCACACAGGGTCAAGCTCAATGAATGGAAGCATTGCTTTGCCAGATTTTAGGACACAAAGGAAGATGACAATGCATGAGTTGTGCTCCTGATAGAAACACACCCCTGCAGCGGATTGCGTATGACTGAGAAGACTCAACACTTTCTTGCCAAGTGTCTTAAAACTCTAACTTGAGTTCCTCTGCAGAGCACAGCCTCTTACTAGGTTTAGGCTAGTAAGGGAAGTGTCCTTTGTGAGATCTTCTAATGGATTCTCAGAGCTGCAAAGTGCTGTGTAACATGTTTGTTGCTGCCAGCCCACAGTCCCCAGGAGGGAACACATCTGCTCTTTTACATTTGGGGTCATTTACTAGGCAAATGTAGCCCTCAGTGACGCTTGAGCATTCCCCACAGAACAGACCAGGGTACAAAACCTTCTGTAAACAGGTTATACAAGTCTTTGGGTCATCTCTGAGGTTAATTAATATCCTATAACAAATACAAGTGGGTATTAGTTGTTCCAAGAATGCTGTCTAGTCCTCACCGAAAACCTTCAAATATGGTGCAAGTATATGGGAATTTCAGAGTAATATCCTCTAATTTCAGAACTATGACTGTGCAGCACTTGCAGGTTATTTACGCTGCCTTTTTCACCATTTAGCTAAAGGGCTGAGGTTCCTTGAACATTTAGTGACAATAAGGAGGCAGAAGGAGAATGCATCCACATGCATGAAGAGCCTTCTCTCCACACAGGTGTGCAACACTCCTGTGTGCCTCTTAATTGAAGCCCACAAGAATATTGCTTTTTCTCTCCTTTGTGTAAATCAGAAGCCGGCAGCATTAAGAAGAGAGGAAGAAATCATGTTCAGCCTTTGAAGTGCTCCTCCTTGAAATGAATTACTTTCTTCTCCTTTGTGTTGTGGCTTAGGAAGATAGTGACTTACGTATCCCTCTGCTTTGAAGTTGCTTTTAGAACACTACTCTGGCATGAAACAAAGGCATAATTCAGGATTTGACTGGGTTTGGCTGTCCCGTGTTTTAAAAAGATGTCCTTTAAAGTGCAATGACAGTTTATTCAAAATGGGGTTCTAAACATTACTATTAATTTACAACTCCAACATACTCTCACCTCAAATCTTCTGGCAGAGAACCTGAAGAGAAAACAAAGCCAGAGGATTCTTTGGCTGAGTTTGTAGGCTGGTTCCAGCCTATCCTGTGAGTCAGCTCTTAGCTAGACTCCATGCTTTTGTCTGTGCGTGGTTTTAAACATCGTTGTCTCAGCACACTTGCCCAGCATGTCTCTTTTGTCTTTACAGCCACAGCAGTATGTTTCTCAGTGTTACATCTGTGTTAGAAAATACAGGGTATTGAATGCAGCTATTCCCAAATGATAAAAGCTTACAGTTTCTTCTAAGTGTGCTGGTATTAAAACAGAGGGTAGGAATCTCTCGTTCTTCATGGGAACAAACATTATTTCCTATTGGAAACAGATAGCAAATGATATATAACTAGTGTGCTGTGGTTGTGCTGCAGCATCTACAGAGAAATTTGGGTATTACACTTCCAAAATAACCACTAAATCTACTCATTATCCATCCTCACAAATATAAAAAATCCATTACTAGAAAATGCTTAGTAAGTCTTAATATAAAGAGGGTCACAGAGTAAGAAGGCAGTATATAAATAAGAGCATCCAGATCTCTGTGCTGTAGCCAGTGTAATTGGCTATATGGAAACGTAGTATTGCCTAATCCATTAGTCTGCCCAAACCTCAGAGGTGTTCCATAAGCTTAGCAGCAGTAGTATGTGCATTGTCCCAGAAAAAAAATGGCTTGGCATCAAAGTTCCATTCTGGAAGTCCTTTGCTATCTATTAAATGTACAGTATGGATAAACACCATAGCGTTGCAACATTATCTCATTTTCAGGAACTTCCCTGGAGATCATCCCTCAAAGCTCTGTCCCAAAACCCACCCACTGATTTCCTCTTAGGATCTGGGAAAATCCAAGTTATTTTAGCACTGTGTTTTCTATTGAAATTAATGGACTTCTTGTAACAAATAACACACTTTGATTGGGTTTGTGTTTGCTCAGATAATATTGTGAAGAGTTGTCTCCAAGGTAAACTGGAAAAAAGTCAATAATCTGAAGGAAATTGGACACTACCTAATTGGAATTGCAGATAACAATACAATTATTGTAGAGAAAATGTCCCCCCTCCTTAAGAAACAGATAATAGAAAACATAGATTCCAATTGTATCATTTAAACCGCTGACTTCATAATCTCTGCTCACAGTGGAAAATTACATTCCCTTGAAAAAACTAATTACCATTTCCGAGCATTTCCCCCAGCTCCTAAGACTTATATCAAACCCTAGCAAAGGATGGGATTGCCATAGCAACTGCCAATCTGCTTGCTTTTTATTGCTGTTTTTGTTTCCTAACTCAGAAGCCCACATAATAAACTCATTTCATCAAATGACCAGCCATGGGAGACTGAAGTCAATGGTTTCAGAGAACATGGGGCTTTCCACCAGAGCAAGATGCTGAAAGCAGAGAAAACAGCAAATGCAGATGATGACTACAGCCCGACAGCACTTTGGAACTTTCAGCGAGATGAATCCTTGTCACTGGGCTGCATCAAAAGAAGTGTGAGCAGCATGTGATCCTGCCCCTCTGCTCTGCTCTCATGAGACCCCACTTGCAGCACTGTGTGCAGCTCTGGCGTCCTCAGCATCAGAAGGACATGGAGCTGTTGGAGCAAGTCCAGAGGAGGCCACAAGGATGATCAGGGGCTGGAGCACCTCCTGTATGGAGACAGGCTGAGAACATTGGGGCTGTTCAGCCTGGAGAAGAGAAGC
>WYDI02026356.1:28085-83545 GCA_009867235.2 Psittacus erithacus | reverse complement strand
TCAGGCAGGATTTGCCCTTAGTGAAGCCATGCTGGCTGTCACCAAGCACCTTGTTGTTTTTCATGTGCCTTAGCATGGCTTCCAGAAGAATCTGCTCCAAGATGTTGCCAGGCACAGAGGTGAGACTGACTGGTCTGTAATTCGCCGGGTCATCCATTTTCCCCTTCTTGAAAACAGGGGTTATATTTCCCTTTTTACTGTCATCGGGAACTTCACCTGACTGCCATGATTTTTCAGATATGATGGACAGGGGCTTAGCAACTTCACTTGCCAGCTCCTTCAGGACCCATGGATGAATTAATAAGGTCCCATGGACTTGTGCATGTTCAGGTTCTTAAGATGGTCTTGAACCTGATCCTCTCCTACAGTGGGCCCAAGGTCTTCATTCTCACAGTCCCTGCGTCTGCCTTCCAAGACCTGGGTGTTGTGGTCAGAGCATTTGCCAGTGAAAACCGAGGCAAAGAAGTTATTAAGAACCTCAGACTTCTCCAAATCCAGTGTAGCCAGTTCTCCTGATAGCTTCCAGAGGGGGCCTACGTTGTCCCTAGTCTGTCTTTTATTCACGATGCACCTATAGAATCCCTTCCTGTTATCTTTAAGATCCCTAGCCAAGTTTAATTCTAACTGGGCCTTAGCTTTCCTGACCTGGTCCCTAGCTTCCCAGACAACATCCCTGTATTCTTCCCAGGCCGCCTCTCCTTGCTTCCACCTTTTATAAGCCTCTATTTTTCCCTTGAATTTTCCTCAGCAGCTCCTTATCCATCCGAGGAGGTCTCCTGGCCCTCCTGTTGCACTTCCTCCTAGTTGGGACACAACACTCCTGAGCTTGTAGTAGGAGATCCTTGAATATCAATCAACAGTCCTGGGCCCCCCTGCCCTCTAGGGCTATATCCCATGGAACCTTACTAAGCAGGTTCCTGAAGAGGCCAAAGTCTGCTCTCCTGAAGTCCAGGGCAGTGAGCTTGCTGCACGCTCTTCCCACTGTCCTGAGGATCTCAAATTCTACTGTCGCATGATTGCTGCAACCAAGGCTGCCCTGGAGCGTCACATTTCCAACCAGCCCTTCCCTGCTGGTGAGCGCAAGGTCAAGCACGGAACCTCTCCTTGTCGGCTCCTCTATTACTTGCACACGGAAGTTGTCTTCCACACAATCAAGGAACTTCCTGGATTACTTGTGCTGGGCCGTACCGTCCCTCCTACAGATATCAGGGTGGTTGAAGTCCCCCATGAGAACAAGGGCCTGCAAGTGTGAGGCTGTTCCTATTTGCCTATAGAGCGCTTCATCCATGAAAAAAAAATCATTATAAAAGACTCATTTCAACCTCTGCATATGACAAATTTGTCATTAGAAGTTAATTTTTTTTTGCTACAGCCTGATTTTGTTTATGAGACAGCAAGCAAAACCCCCCTTACAAGTATTCAGGGAAGGACAGAAACTGTAGCAACCATAAAGCTGCTAGCTTTTGGAGTTAAAAAACCTGGTAACGTTACTTGCTGCAAACACTTATATAAAAGCATATTTATGCTGTCATAATTTATAATTTTAGCAAGTCGTTTATTATCAAGATATTGCTGTCACCGATCTAATTCTGTACCTGTTAATTATTCTTCTATGAACAATCTTCAGGATTATGATTCTTTCTGCACAGTCTTTAAGGAACTCAGACATTTTCTGCTTTAGAGTTGGCTTCATTTCATGCTTTGCTATAGCCTTCAGGTGATCCCATGATGCTTTGCACCGCCTTTCCATTTGACACAAGTTTTCCTGGAGTTGTTCAAAGTCAACCTGAAAAATAAAGAAAAGGAAAGAAAATGTAACACTTTAAGCAAAAAACACTGTGGTAGCATCCTTGGATATCTGTACAATGCAATATATGTATAAGAAAGTGTCAACGCAGTGGTAGCACAGCCTTAATTCACATTATTAATTACTACTACTAAATAATTAAGAAACAGCTTTCTCCATTGCACTTGTCTAGACATGAAATGTTAGTAAGAAAAGCTGAAAAAAAATAAATACCCATATGCATATAAATTTGGTTTCAGTCTTGGAGGCCTAGCACTAAAGGGAGAGAAAATAAAATATTGTGATATGTTTTTTCCTTGGCTAAGAACTTCATGCCTGCACCAAGCAACTGCATGACTCAGTTATTTCTGAGGTAATACAAATACTTACTTTTTTTGTTAGTCCTTTTCTCTACTACTCATAGCTTTTTATACCCTGTTTACTGCTCACTGTTGTTCCCAGCCAACACTTCTCCAATTTAGGAAGCACGTGGATCTCTTCCCGAGCCATGCACTGACTTGTTAATAAATGATCTACTTCTAATCACAAAATTCACAGGCCAGAATTTTTTAAAGCTCTACTGAAAGTAAGTGTTGTTTAGTGATCTCAGCACTAACTTTCACCCTTGATATACAGTACAAATTTGCTGGCTTACAGCAAGATCATATAATGCCCTTGAAAGCCTCTCAACACAGTTAAAATGAATGACTGCATCCAACAGTAACATTCATCAGTACAGAAGCCAGCACATTCCACAGAAGGTGAGAGAGAGCTTCTCCTTTATTCATCAACCAAAAAAAGGTGTTCAAGACACAAGGGTCTACAGAAGACATTCAGGATGCACTGCTAACAACTGGATAGGGTGCATTAATGACCCAGCCACAGCACACAGCAGATGAAACAGTAAAACTATTCAACATGTTCTTGAATTCTGAGGAAAGGAAAATTGTATTTTACAATACCACTTCACAGTTCAGATGAACTCAAGCTATAAAATACAGATTTAGCTCACAGACTCTAAACACATCAGTGTTTGGGATGCTAGTCTGGTACTCCAGCTAATTCCTTAATGCTAAATGAAAACCAGTGTCAGAAACAGGTTTTATTTCACTCTTTTTAGCTGTGTGCAGCATCCACTGCTGAGACCTATACTGAGGATGGCCATAAGAAATGCATTATTATTATTAAAAAGCTCCTGGTATTGATTTGATTTGTTTTTGCTGTGATTTATAAAGTGATGAATTTTTCCTCTTCACAGGGAAATAAAAACATCCTTTGATCCATTCTGCTATTCAGAAAAAACCTGCAGGCGGAGCAGCTGTGGGGTTTTTGTTTTCCTTATATCCATATCAATGCATATGGTGTTTTCCAGGTCAGTATTTTCACTGTTGATGATAAACACATTGCTGCTTTACAGATGGTTTATGTATATATACACATATAAAACACACATGGGGAAAAATACTAGCATTCTTATTAGAGAAAAAAGAGCCAAGAAGAGGTATTTCTAGGTCTTAACTAGTAAGAATTATTCAACCTGGCTGAGAAAGTCTCTCAGCCCCTACAGCAGAAAAGTTTAATTTTCTGATATTTTTTTTTCTGACAACTTTCACTGAAAACAAAATGGATTTTAATCTATTAAAAAACTGTTAAGTTCAAGAGACATCGCTGGAAAACAACATATCTGCGGGTAAAGGATGTGGCAAATTCCCTGCCCCTTGAAATCTTCTAGCAGCCAGAGCATTCCCAAGAGTGGGCAGTTCCAGCAAGGACTGGGGATGGCAGGTCAGGCTAAGGGATGCACAGGAATGCTTTGAGCACAAACAGAAATTCAGATCTCTGGGGAAGTCCTAAGGAGACTGCAGCAAGAAGGATGCCAACAGAGCTTCCCTGGGATAAACCTCTCTGGAATGCAGGTGGCTGTGCTTGAGCATAAGTTGTTAACTCCTGGATGGATTAAAGTAGGAAATCCCATATAGGAAAATGTACCTGCACATTCCCCACATGTGAAGCATTAAAATTCAAATTTTTTCAGAGACAACCAGATACCCCACCTGTATTTCATGAAGTGCTATTTCAGCAGCGCAAAACTTGCAGGTAGACACAATCTTTTGCATTTCAGCCTGCTCTAGGTCTTACATGCAAAGAATTATGTGAAGCTTCTTCACATGGGATATAACATACAACATCCCTGCCCTTTACCCAAGGTATAGAAACTGCCCCTCAACAGAGCACCACACAGCAAAGCTAAGTCTTCAAATTTTTCTAAAAAACCCCCTAAGCAACAAACAAAAGGACCAGCATTTATCAGCTTGCTGACAAGATTTTTCCTACTAAATCTTGCAGAAGTAAGATTTTCCAGTGTTCAGGCTCAAAAGGAAAATTCTCAAGTTAAAAATATTTGGACTCTCCTACCAAATATATCAAAACATTTGAAATTTCGCAGCTTGAGTACTACCTGCATGACATTTCAAACCACAGAAAGCAAGCTTCTCCCCCTTCTTACAACAGCAATAGCACTAATGTGATGCTCCTCAGTGGGAAACAGTGTAATGTGACAAGCACAGTCACCTCCACTGTATCTCCTCTCTTCTTAATTTACATACCTTGCCCTCATGTTTCCTTTGCCAGCCCCTTTTTTTCCTCAGTGTTGATGCTCAGATAAGAAATTAGCCATAAACCTCTTAGCACATTAAAGCCAAAGATCCACTAAGTGACCACTGATCTTCTAACTGGACTCTCCTGCAACTGCAGACACTTGTACACAGGATCCAGGTGTAAAAGCAGTCACATTGTTCTGCAATATCCTCCTAATTTTTTTTTTAGTAATTTTTGACATTATTGTTGTTCTGTTTAGAATGTCTTCTAACACTTAAAGTGTTATATACAAATATAACAGCAACAATGATGACAGATAATCCCTCAAGTGTTCCTGTGATCAGAAGAGGAACTTGTGTGAAGCAATAATGACAATTATTATATCTACCATACACAGAGGAAACAAGAAAATAATACCATACTAATATACATACATAATACCATACTAACTCCCTGCCAGTCCACACAGCATTCCCAAGGGAGCATGGATTGCATCTTTTTATTTACTTGCCTATTTCTAACAGTTTCTTAAAAGAATGCTGCAAAACGGTGGAAAGACATGATTCCTTTTTATTTTCATTCTTTCTTGAAAGGAAAAACGCATCAATTCTTGACTGCAGCTGGAAGGTCATGCTGGGACTAATACTGAATTCAGAGGAATTGTGGCTCCAGGAAACCTCAGCATAGGAGGTGCTCGGATAAGAAATGCTGCGGTGTTATTTTGTTTTGTAACAATGATAAACTGAGTAAAAGGAAGTGCTGGATACCAATGTAGAGATACTATTTCTGGTCCCAGGATTTGGAGGAAGGTGGAAATACATGTTGTTCTTTTTCCTCCTCAGTACATATGTGTACAAAATACATGCAGCTTGCTGGTCCTGCTTATGGTTACCCTCTGCTACAACTTTAAAAATAAATCTCTCCTTTTACCTCAGGCAAAAAGAGTAAGCACTCTTAGGCTGTTAAGCAAAATAAAAATCTCTTTTCTTTCAGACACCATGTAATGTTTATTTTCATTTGTAAACCGATTTAGAAAAAGAAACTTTCTAAACGCTCCTGGGACATAGTTGATATATTCCTCCTTTCTCCTGCCAGGTTCCTCTCCATTCACAACCACACCAGCTGTAAAATATTCAGAACTCTTTGTTATTTATCTGTGGGATCTTCTTCTAGGCCCACTCTTCAGTCTTCTGAGAAGTGCCTTTGTAGACACTGCTGCATTGGAGTGGAGTAGCCAAAGACAGTCTATCCTAGTAGGATATAAAGTCTAGTTTACAAGACACAATCCCTGCAGAGTCAGCCTCATTCAGGACACCACTGCCATAAGTCACTAATGGGCAACTTTAAAAACCAAAATAAAAATCTGTTTTTCAATTTAACGCACCACCATATTTTGCACAAATAACACTCAGACCAAGAACAAACCTTTCAACCACATGCCAGCAATGCCAGCACTCATTTTAATCCTTTTACATCATTATTTATTGCTTGCTACCATAGTAACATGATTCTGCCATAAACAACAACACAAAAAAAGAATTCTACCAAGTTTTCCACTTAACTGGGCTGAGAATCCAATATTGCACGATACACCCACTGCCCAAATGACTTCCATACGGCTAGTTTTCATCTGACTCAAAAACTACCACCACCATCAAATACCTCAGCGTTTACTTCCCTGCCCATACAGGTGCTGTGAACACCGCTCCTTTAAAAGGTCTGTTTCAAGTTCAACTCCATGCTGTACATCCAGTATCACAGCTGTGTATACAAGTTTAAAACTTTCTAATTCATGAAATACTAGACCATGCCCCTGTCATTCAGGCAGGACATGTATCAGAGAGCCTTTCTGATCTTCGAGCTGGGATGTTATTTCTCTCTGTGGCCACAAATATGTCATGGCAATATAAGAACTGGACTCATTATTTGCCGGGGAAAGAGAAAGGGCTGCTTTGAGGTGACATTAGGAATTAAATGCATTGGCTCAAACCTTTTGCTATATATTCCCTAGGGCAGCATATACAATTCCAGGTATGCATGGCTATACATAGCAAACAAACAAGATACTGTGAGATAACAGGTCACTTAAGGTCATTCGGCATTCCCTTAGCTGGAAAGTGCTTTACATATATGTGCTTTATATGCATCTCCTCTAGTCTCTGGGTTAAACTCTACCGCTACTCAGTGTACAAAACTGTCCTAAAGTCAGAGATGCTACGCCTGATTATGCTCACATTTCCTGCCTCCTGTATCTACGTTCAGCCCTTGAACAGTTTAAAAAGTGCTACAATTGGATGGAAGTAAAAAACCTCAAACCAAAGAGATGAAAAGAAACTGTTGCAGTTTCTCTTCACTCTGCTTAAAAAGCACTTCTTTTCAAAATCACTGTAAATTATCCAATGATGTGTTCTGAAGGCCAGTGAATAACTTGTAGCTGCAGCCTCAGTATCTTTGTATGAGTTTTCCATTGCCTGATACTATATTCATTGTTTATTCCTACAGCTTGTTTCTTTTAGGGATGAACATATCAAATCCAGATATTTTCCAAGACCTGGATGTCTGCATTTTTATCCTGCCCAAAAGGTGCACTAAACAGATGACTGATGCTTTCACAATGGCAAAAGTTGCCTTAACTTCACAATAAAATGACAACTATTTTATCACACATCATAGAAAGATATACTTAATCACAGACAAAATCTTTCTTCAAAATTCAAGACAGCTTCTGCAGCAGACCACAGCTGAGTCTGAACTGTTTATAATGCAGGGTCAGACCATTCATTCTCACATTATTACTGGGATGTGTTCTGGCAGGGAACACAAAATCTTCCTCTTTTCCTGAGCTGGTTCAAAGCCAAAGGAAATTCTGAGAATCGCTCCTTGCAAACACAGTCATCTGAGTACAGCGATCTTCTGTGGCGTATGTTCAAAACGCTGCCTCCTCCAGCACATCCACACTGCCTTAAGTCTTGTGACATCCAGTGAAGCATCCCAAGACCAATGTTAGTCCTACTTGCACACTGTTGGTCACACATTTTAAGTGAAGCAGATGCCGGCTCTCAAAAGCAAGCAAAATATAAAGGAGATTCTGTCCAGACATTTCTAATTCTAGGGTAAGAGGTGGCATCCTGCCAAAATAATTTTGGGAATAAGAACACCTGCATCAATACACTAATTAAAAACTAATGGACAGAGGAGCTTACTGAGGTTTGACCAGATGAGTCTACCCAATTATATACACATGCCCACTGCATTTTAGTTCCTTAAACTATCTACAATAAACATACCAATATGGGATCTTTCTGCAGATGCTGTATGAGTTTCCACACTCTGGGATGAAGAAGAGCCATACCAGTTGAGTCATGATATAGGTCCCTTCAGATGGTGTTACAGCACCTGCAATACTATTTGTAGCCATTTCACCTGGAACATTACTGAAACACCACAGTACTGTCAGCCACGCATACTACACTTCATTTGCCCTCTTTCAGATAAAGCCTTGAAGTCCCATTTGCCACTGAAGCTCTTTTCCCTCACCCCAATCCGCCCTGCAACTAGCAGGATCTGCCTTACCCTGCTCTGTCTTCATCTCTGCACCTGCTAGCTGGTGCCAGGAACTGGGATGCCTGTAGCAGTCCTTGCAGCTGGCACCACAAGGAATGATATAACTGCAAGAAACTTGCATTCCCCCAACCCTTTTTTCTACATGGAAAATAATTAGACTTTTGGCATTTATTTCTGTTTGAATTAGGGAAACATAGGGAAAGCATACTTGAATGAAAATTGCACACAAATATTTCCTGTGAAGTAAGACGAGAAATCCTACTGAATCAGCACAGGAGGCAGCATGATCTTCCCTCCTTTCTCTGATTTCCAGTATATGAAGCAGAAGCTACAGCATGCCAAAATGGCACTTCTGTTTCAGACACTTCCTTGCTGCCCCCGACTCATTGCCAAGCACCTCAGAGGGCAGCTGCAGGCTTCCTTCTCCCTTGTGTATATCTCAGTTTTGTTGGGAGTTCTTTTCTACCCACAATCCTTGCCCCTTCCTCTGCGTTGTTAACATTCCCTACTACTTACTTTCAAAAGCTGCCTGCTTCTCCCCTGCCTAGTATCTGCAGATAATTAAGCATTCTGCTGCAGGGGTTAAAAAACAGCCAGAAGTTTGGTATCTTGTAAGTAAATGAAAATTAGATCAAGAAAAGGATAATTACTAGTTTACTCTATGGAGCTGGTCAGCTTCCATATGCATGGGGAAGATACTTTCGGGGCAGCGAGAGAAGATGAAAATTTTTAATAGAATATATTTTTTTATTACCTAACAGAGAAGATACGAGTGCTGATGCAACCCCTCCTTGCCCTACTGATAAGGGAAATTCTCAGAACAATACTGAGTTTAACTGCAGAAATCTGAGGGTCTGCTTCAGTATTAGGTACATAGTTATGGTAGAGCTCCAGTGAAAAAAACACTTGCAATATGTTGGGGGGAGGGAGGGAGAGGAAAAGAAAAGAAAGGGAAGTGATTTAAATCATAATCAGCGCCCTGCATGATCTTATATACTCTTATACAACTATGAATACTTTTTATCTAGAATTCTTTTTTTTGGTAATTTTTCCACTTGTGTCTGCTTTTTTTTTTTTTTGCCATTTATGACTTCAGTCCTTCAACAAAACCCACAAGTTTTGCAATATCTGTGCCATTTTGTTTCTGGTCTAACTCCTTTCTGGTGAGGCAGCCTGTTTTCTTTATGGTTTTTTTTTCATGACCTAAGACTCAGGAAATTCTCATATGATGCGCATCTCAGGGGAAGGGGCATCTCTATTTATCTACAGGATGGAAACTGTTTAGCCTTTGTGGTTTCTGAAAGATTTTGTAGACAAAATGGAGCGCAAAATACAGCCTAATCCACAGTGAAATATTACTTCTCCTTTCCTGTCAGCTTTTCTAAACCAAGATTTCGCCTCGTCTATGAACATTCCCTTGAAGAGGGCAGCTTGGATGGCCTCCATGTCCTAACTCTGTGATTTGTGGCAGTTAAGATCAAGTGGGAATTGAGTTTGTTACAGTAATCCATCAGTGGTGTAACACATGCAGGAACATCCCAAGGAGGGAGACCTTGGGCATCAAGGGGAAGGTTAAGGCTATAATTTCTCTTAATGTGATTTTGTCTGGCCTTTTCAGAGTTTCATCCGCTTTGGGCAGGGCCACTAGATCAGCAAACCACAGACTGAAAGACTGTGCTCAATCTTGCACGCTCTTAGACCTAAAAATTTTTTATAAGTGACAGCATTAGGTTAAGCTTTCTTCCACTTTCTAAGAGTGAAAAATACAAGATTCACTTCAGAATACACCATACACAGTGGTGTAGATTCTGGAAAACAAAGGTTCTTCTCTTTCATGGTAATTTTAATTTTAGTGATTAACTTGGTCCCAATCTAAAACTAAAGTGAAATAACTTCTCAACACAGAGAAGAAGCAGGAAAGTAGAAACCAATATAGTGAAATGTTAAGAGAATAAGAATCACTCAAAAGAAAAAAAAAAGATAAAATCAAACCCTTCCAAACATGAGAGAAACCAACCACAGTGAATGCAATAAAACAGAGCCTAAACATAGGCTGTGCAAGAGGAAAATTAGGCGAACAGAGATGGAATCCAAACAGCAAATATCTAAGGATATAAAACAAAAGCCACAAATTCCTTTATGGTATCCAAAAAAAAAAAAAAAAAAAAAAAGAAAATATGTAGGGGGATGAAAAAACTGAAGAAGACAAAAGACAGGGAAGGGAAGGAAGGATGTTATCCTGGTACCTGATTTTCCTACATTTCATTTTTTAATAAAAGTGAACTAACAGCAAGGTTTGATGACTTGATAGTAGAAACAAACACGTTGGAGGAGGATCTCTTACAAAGCACTAAACTAGCAGAAGACAAGAATTTGGACATCAAATAACATAAAGAAATTGAATCACTGTCTGAATGGGTGTGCTTTCACTACTTAGTAACTTCAAGAGTCTGAGAATAGCAAAGTTTCATCTATCTTTACAAGAGCAGGAAGTTTGATTCAGAAGACTGCAGAGCTCCAAGCTTTACCACTGTACCTGGTAACCTGGATGAGTAACAGGAAATTAAATACATCAGTCACTACATTCTCAGTATGCTTATAAAATAGTGGACAGGTAAGAGCAAGTAAAGAAAATCAGACTTCTAAATTTTACAAGACCTTCATGGAAGGCCACCTATGAAGTGTGAGGTTAAGAGAGCAAAAGAAAAGGAATACATATTGATTCTCATCTGATGACAGGGTTAACAGCAGGTGTCTCACTGTACTTTATAATTCAAAATTATCTGGAAAACAAGGAAGCAGACTGAGAGAGTAAAACGTACAGATGGCAGGAAATTATTTATATTAGTCTTGATTAAAGATTATTAAGCAGTTGAGAGATAAGCAGTAAATCTGCTCTAGCAGATCATGTTCATTACTATAGATCACAATGAAAAGCACACTGCAGGCAGTACCAAACTCCTTTGTGCACTGGGCTGAGTTCTGAATTGCCTGATCATCTCAAAAGGCTGCCTGGATGTCCTCGTGAACTGCCCAAAGACAACTGGTGTCAAAAGGATAGCAACAGTTAAAAACCACAAAGAAAAGCTCAGGACAGCTAACAAAACATAGCACAAGCAGAATGAGACAATATAGTAAGTGTACAACATTTATAAGAAGAGGGTGGAATATCATTTAACCCATTCTAAAGAGTAAGGTGGAGAAGGAGTGTGGAAATGGTCTCAAAAAAAAAAAAAAAGGATTATTTGAGACTCAGACACAGATCTGAGCAACCTGGTTTTATTTCATCTTGCACTGAACAGGATGATGGAACAGATGACCTTCAGAGGTCCTTTCCAACCTAAATTATTCTATGAAATAGAGAGATGAAACCCAAAGTTTTGGCTGTTCAATATATTCACACAGTAAATCCTGGAATTGGCAAATTCAACAGCAGACAAAATTAGATCTGTCATAAGAATTGTGCAAGGAACCAAAATAAGATTTAAGTTTTGCATTAAAAAAAACCCCCTTGTATTACTCAGGATCATATTGTTCCTCCTTTTCCCCAATAGCCAAACAAGGTGCTAGCAACAGTAATAAATCATCTGCATACAAAGCTCAGCCATTGACCAGACCTATGCATCAGCCAAGAGATTGCCAATTCTTAAAAAGAGGTGCTACTACAAGTTTCCTTTACTTCCATTTATCTTCCCTAACTCCTAATCACAGAAATTATTGTTAGGAGGAGGACAGGAAATGAGTTAAAATATTTCAAGGACACTTTAATTCTGGAAACAATTTTATTACCAAAAAAGATCACTCCTTCCACTTAAAATACAATTAGTATCTGCCTTAAAAAAACATTCCCCCAAACCACAGAAAAAGTAAATTTGAAGATAGTTCCTGAAAATAGTTCCTAATAGTTACATGCATTACTAATAATGCATATAATATTAAAAAGGCTGTCATAACGAGGCTGCCTGTTAGTGTATTTTTAAGGAAACCACCTGACAGACAGAGATGAAGCTCAGAAGAGAGAGTGCTGGCATCTTTGAAATTCAGTGAGAACAACACAATGAATCCACATTCATAAAAAGTGCTGTGAACGAAAATCAAAGATTAAAATAAAATCTGAAATATTTCACTTTAAACGAGTTTTTCTTAAAAACATATATATATTCACCCACTAGACATACCTTGGCTGACCTAGTAATGGCCCCAATCTCTGAATAAAGATCAGTACTGTCTGGGAACTTTTCAACCACCATAGTGCAGACATGGTGCAGGAGGGACTGCTTGTGCACTGTGTCCTTGACTTCTGGAACTTTCTCGAGGTAGCTCAACTCAAAAGCTTTGGCCTGTAAGCAGGAGAAAAGGGAAGACGTGAAAAAGAAAAATATTTACTCCTTCCCATGCAGATTAGTAGACAAAAATGATTACCAAGTAGGGGCAGAGGGGAAGAAAGAAGAGGAAGAGTCTTACAGGAGAAGGAACTTACTGCTTTTACTTATTTTTAAGTTGTTGAAGAATAGGCCTAAAATCAGTACATCTGCAGAGAAATGACCCATGACACAGTTCTCACAATTAGAATGGAAAGCATCTATATTAAAATGAAGCGAGTTATACCAGAAGAGTGCCTAGAGACACATTTCCTTCAGGTTACACTAAAAGAGGTAAAGAGCAACCAGATACACAATAAAAAGACAAAATTGATTCTTTTTTCCACATTATTTTTCTGGTTAAAAATAAATACGGGGTTGCAACTGTCATAATGGTTTTGACATCTGTTTTTCTAAGGGAAAAAGGTGTAGGGGAAATGCTGGGATATCAGACTTACGTTGGTTCCATTCAAAAAGTTGCCAATGGCTAGCAGAGTAGAAAGGATAAATCCCAAAGTTTTATTGTGCTCCAGTTGGTCCATTCCCTCCTTCAGGTCTAGAAGTGGCTCTGCAACTTCCTGCCATAAGAAGACAAACAAGAAAGTGAAGGCTGCAGTTGGCTATAGCTGCTTTAAGTTTTTAATTCTATGGTTTAGATTAATTACTGCAAAAAGTTCCTGAACTGGCATCTTGCAGAGGGCAAACTGGCCATGTGTGCTGGCTTTCTTCCATGTTCCAGCTAATAAATCGCATGCAAGGACAGCAAAAAAACCAAAAAAAACAAAAAACCAAACCAAAAACCATAAAATAGTTTCCTAATGTTGTTTTTTATGTATGCAATTGCCTTACTTGTCCTGGGGATTATTCTGTGATTCTAAACAGGAAAGAAAATCTAGAAGGGGTTGCCACATTGGAGTTTCATGCATGAACATCCCCCTGCCCCAACTGATAAAAAAGCTTCTTATAAATACAGTTTCTAATCTTTGAAAAACTAAGAAAAAAAAAGTTAAACTTAGCATTTGTAGCCTGACCCTAGAACTTTCTTCCAATGATGGCCACCTCTGATTTTTAGATGTGGCTTTGTGCTTTATGTGACTTTAAAACTGAAAAAACCCCAACCCACCACTGCAAACATCAAGCTTTACAAGTGTTCTCATTTTAATCTTTGAACTCAATGCATCTTCCATTCACACATGTTATCTGAGTGTAGGTATGTAAACTGATAAGGCTTGAAAACATAAATTCTGTTCCATTACCTTGGGAAGTGAACTATACACCAGAGAGTTCAAAGGAAAAGAGCAAGGGTAATTTGAATTGACAGAGCTTATTCCCATGTCTTTGTGTGAGGCCCACGGTTATTTATTTTGTATGCACAGTAACAGTTCACATTGTTTCTATCTCCAAATACCATCCTAAGCACCCCTGAGCAGCATTCTTTTCCCAAATTGTTACACTCTTTATGAGCCAAGAAGACAAAATTAAGCTGTTATTTCAGACCAAGAGGCAAAATAGCTGAGAACTTCACTTTCTTAGAGAAATACAGTGGGTCATTCAACAACTGTAGTGCTATTTTACCATAAATAAGAGCACAAAAATAAAAGAAACAGACATTTCTAGTAACTAAAGAACAATTCATCCCTTGAAAAGAGAAAGAAATATGGCGAATTCAAGACAAATTAAGAGATGGCATAGTGAGCAAAGTAATTTTTATATCAAAGGAGAGGTACTAAATAACCCAAGACTTTATCAAGTTAAAACTAAAATCGATAAACTATTCCACATATTTCTTTGAATTGATTTAAAGTCAGGGTTGATTTTGTTGCATCATGGAGTTGAATCAAACTGCTCTGCATCTGTACTTTGAACACAGGCTTGTGAACTATTTTATTTGTATCAATTTGGAACCTGTTGAAAAAATCGTTCCTAAAAGGTTAATTTAAAATATTCTGAAGGTGAAGAAAAAGATTACATTGAAGGCTTCCAAAGTAGGCCATGGTACAGCCCTTCATTTAGCTATTTACATATAAGTTATACAAGCTTATCTTATGTTGCATATAGTACACATTTATAAATAATCTCTATTTTTTATTTTATGGTAGCACTAAAACCCAACTCAAACCAGTGTATACTCAGATGAAATACCTATTTTTGCTTCCTATAAAACTCACTTTCTATACAAAGAGGGTAGATATGAGCATGGTAGAGAAAGATATGCTACCGCATATCCTTAGATACCACATATCCTTACTTATCATATATTTATTTTTCACCTAAAAATTACACTTGAATGAAATTTGAGGACTGGTCCAGAATTTCTGTCTGCAAGACGTCTGATAATACCTGATGAATGCTTGATGCACATGCACAAATTAACTCAACCATAGGTGTGCAATGAATCCACTGGTCCTGGGGCAGGGAGGATGTAGCACACATGTTCTGCACAGCTGATCTGACATATGCACTGTTAGCAACCTGCTTCACTAGCATAAAGTTCAGCTAACTACACCTATGCAATTTCATGTCATGCTTTTCTGGGACGGGTAGAATCTTGGTTGGGATGAGAACTTTGAGATAACCAAAACATAACTTGCCATGTTTGCATTAAATTAAGTCTGGCCTGCATAAATTGCCATACCCTTTTAAAACAACAGAAAGCATCAGGATGATACAGTAAAACTTAAAAGGCTCTGATGCACTTTAAAACTTTTCAGACAGTTCAAGCATCACCCCAAAGTGCAATGTTTTTGAACACTTATTTCTGTAGCACACCGTCTCCAGGAAGTCTACAGTAGGAATAACCCTTCTGCTCAGAAGAGAAACTGAAGTAAGTAGTTTTCTTTACAGTTTCTACTTTTCTGAGTTCTACACCTGCTTACATTGATTTATGATCCTTTAAAGTTGTCAGCAATAAGGATATATTTGCCCACAGTGACCTTCAGAAAAAAAAAAATCTGATTTAGGACAAATAAGGATTCTATTGCTTTTTCTAAGACCCTTAAGTTCCCTTTGAGATAATGAAATTCGACATCATCTGCATTATAAACAGTTTAGTACAAAGGACTGGTAGCAATGCAGTGTAAGTTTTCAGAGCAAGCAAAAGTCTGAAAATGAAGATTTAAGATTGAAGCTCTTTTTGTCTATGCCTATAGTGAGAACAACTATTGTGCCACTGATAACCTTCAGTAGGTATATAATACCTTAGGTACACAATAACATTTTAAAACAGTATACGCATTATAAAACAGATGATTCGAAAAAAGCTTTCTGTTTTATTTTCTGAAAAGACCAAAGAATGACCATCCATTCAGTTCAACCCCTCACAGTCTGAGGCTGCAAATGTAAGGACTTGCTTTAGTTAATTAAATTAAATCCAAGAAAGATTACTCCATCATGCATAGAAAATTTTTCTACAGACATGAACAATATCTCACTTAATCCTTTTATTGAACAATTTCATGCTGGTTTTCTTTCAGGTTGACAGAGATGGAGCTAAGACCTGCTTAGGCAAAACTCTGTTCCCAGATGATGAGCAAAAGAGTCTCGTGAATGAGAACTCCAGCCTGACATCAACAACTCAGGTATTTTATGGTGTTGTCCATCTAAAATTTCCAGCTTTACAGAAATAACAGTAAGGTTCATTAAATTCCTACATAAAATATATGTGTGACTCAATAAATAATATGAATTCATTCTGAACTATTTTGAATTTTCCTAATTTTAAAATAAATTAAAAAAAAATCAAGCAGATGCTGGATGAAAACATTACAAAACCTGTGAAGCTGAGTGATTTGGCACCTAAGGTTCATGAAGGGTTTGCCCATTTGCAGATGGATCTTCTGCAAAAACGTAGATTCAAGAACAGAAAAAGTTAGCAGATCATGGGACTCTTTTATTATGACAATCACTATAGCAGACTACTTATTTTTTTAATTGAATATGCTCATGGTACTTTATCTCAGTCAAAATAATGCTTATGTTTATTGATTACCTGGAATTTAAATTCTGACTTTAAACTTTTGTTACTGGAGACACTCAACTGCATCCTCTCTCTCTCTCACCTCTGATGTCTGACAATGTATCTTCCTCTTCACTGAACTGAAACTCAAGTTGTCTGTCCCGTCTATGCTTGTCTGTTAAACTTCTTATCACATGCTCCTCTTATTTCTTGCACCATTTTATGGTAAGTCCTGTACTCTGGCCTCTCTGCCATTCAACAGGGGTAAAAATATTGGTCCTATCTTCACTCTAGCTATCGCTTCTTTGAGTAATTTAGGTATTTGAGACATTTATACTAGTATTCATTCTACATGGATTTTAGCTGCAATTCATTAACTTTGTGGCATAAGCATTAAAGGATAAGCAACAGCAAAACTCAAAATTTCTTCAGCTTTCAGCAGTGCTTCAAACGTTATTTTCAAGTGGGAGGAAGACAGATATCCTAGTATACACAGAGATTAACAACTACAGCTAACCCAGCTTATATGAAAGGAACACATTAGCCCCGTGGTAACTTCAAAGCAGAATAAATAGCTGTAGCAGAGTATAAAACCCAACCATCCCCCCCAAGCCCCTAAAAAAGCCAACTGACAAAAAATACCCTGTTGACAAAAAAAGCATTCAGGTTAGATACAAGTATTTTAAGTTTTACAAGTCAGAAATACAAATGTCTAAGACTAAAATGTCACAACTGAAAAACCCTGAGTATTAGTGTGACTGCATTTCCTAAAACCTAAGGAAAGTAAGCAAAGGTAGAGAAATCCTGACAGTATCGTCTGTGAGTCAATTCACTGTTGTATACCTTATTAAATAACCATGGCTAGGTAAACATCAGGCATTTTCAGAAGTGAGTTCCACCTCTCAGAATCCATATCACACAAAGTTATACTGATTTTTTAACATAAACATGTGTACAGACACACAAACAATATCACTATATAGAGGAAAGAGCTGCTTGAAGAGAATGCACGGGCTATGCAGCAGAAGTACAGCCAGATTAGGTTCCTGTGCTAGGCTGCTGAAAGAGCTTGTGAAAGTCAGCAAGCAGCTGAAATTGCCTAGAGTTTCATTCTCTTTCACCTATGCACCAAAGTTATACATTGTCATTTTGAAATGTTTATCTGGGATTCATCATTCATGACAGACAATGCAATTACACTGTTATCTGAATAAATGCCATCTATGAAGAAGGTGGCAAAAACTGTCTGCGACTTACTAGAAGACCCCTGAAGGTTGTCTTATCTTTTGTTTATAACCCTGAATGAGGGTTATAAACAGAAAAAACTTTAATGGATAGTGTTTCCCTTAGTTTAAATGGATGTAGGATCAATACTCTCATTGTAGGATACAAGGCTGAATACTGTACTCCTCATTCAATCTTTAACCAAAGAAAAATTCTTACTGCTCTGAAGTAAGAATTTCCTGAATAACAATATCTGGCGAAGATGTGGTAAGGATTTAGCCCTCTTCTTTGTTTTGATGCCATTACTGACTAATTGAAGGAAGGAAGACATAATCTCTAATTTTCTTTTATAAGAAGAACAGGTTATGAAGGATCATTTTATCTGTTTCCTGGTTGGCCACTGAAACAGAAGTGACCCATTTACCATTTCCTCAAAATAGACAGTCATATAACAACAAGGTCAGGGAAAGATTAAAGTAAAGCCTCCAAAGAGTCTCCACCCCTACCCCCCTGCTTTTTTCTCACCTTTTCCACTATCTCATAGTCCATCTTGAAAGCCCAGAGCTGGAGCCTGGCGGAGAGTTCACTGATGGAGGAGAGGGTGAGAAGGAATTGCTCGGCGCTGCCCAGGGGGACGTCGGGGTTTGCCAGCTGTGCTTCCTGGATCTTTTGCTTCTCCTCCTCAGTTGGGATCATGGTCAGGATTTTCTGTGAAGGGAGACAAAGGCAGGTGTCAGTGGAAGGGCCAAGAAGTGCACAAGGGCTGGATATAGGGTGACTTCATAGTAACAGCATTAGAAGTCCTCAAGTCCCTGGCTGGTAAATTAGGACACTTCTGTAGTAATCAAGAACTAACCCACTGCACAAGAAAGCAGAACAAGGCCTGGTATATCAATCACCTGCAGTTTGCAGAAAAACACATCTGTATTAAAAAGCTTTTTAAAAACATTTGTGCTCAGTAGCATAATCATGGGATAAAACATGAAAGCAGACACAGGGAGACTGGTTGGGACTGCTCCCCTCAGCTTTCATATGTTTAAGTAAAAACTGGCCACATTTCTGCAAAGTGTATATGGAAGTGAAGGTAGGAGGAGAGCAACTTTGTGCCTTGTGATTTACAGTAGGTCAGACTAGGTATTAAGGTCCATTTTAGCCTCAGTATCTATGACTTTCACTGTACTTGTAGGTATACAGAAATAACTCAAAGACTCCTGTCTTTTGTTGCTATCAACATCTATTACTTTTTATTCAACCTGGTTTGGGTTTTATGAAGCATGACAACTATTTCAGCTTATTAGGTCCCTCCCAAAAATTTCAGCTGAACTGAGGACAACTTCCCAAGGAATAGACACTGAATTTCAAGTTGAATAATGCATTGAATAACATATGGCCTTTTTTGATCTGAGAAGTCTAAAATACTGATGAAAAAGGATTTCATTATTTTCAGTTTCTGCTGTTGGTGTGGCTGAAAACACTCAAATTTTCCCTTTCACTCTTAGATTTTGCATGCTGGATTACACGTAGCAGCTTTCCTCCTCAAAGTATTGCTCTCTAAAGTATTACTTCTTAACTAGTTTTTAACATAATAAATGCATTTAAATTCAAAAAGAAAAGCAAAACATTATAAAGGCATCAGATAAGCTGAGGTCTTTACCCTGCTGATCAATACCTCATTAAAACAAAGCAGTAAATATTCAACACAACTTATGTTTATTCATCTGAGGAGTGACAAGTTTTTGCTGCAGCCTTGTATAATGATAGCGGCTGTTTTGGAGGGGAGGAGAGAAAAATAAAAACATAGCCAAAGACCTGTCAATCCAAACTACAGCCTTGTTCCAGAACGGGACATAGCCAACTGATCAAAGTAGCACAACTATTCCCTTCCCCTACCGCTATTCATCTGGCTGCTTGTGCAGCGCTAGGGCTAAGCATGGAGAGCAAGGGACTTTTCCCAGTCAATCAGGCAAAGAACATAGAGTCAAGCTAACAAATAATATTCAATTTGTTGAACTGAGACTTATTTAATTTCAGCCACAGCATTTGTATTGCTGTCCATCTTCTTACGCTGACTTTCATAACATAAATAAGCCTTTCTTTCTGTTAATGTTGGCTCTGCCTTTCAGTAAAAAAGAAAATTTAAAAAAGCCTCCTTGTTTGGATACTGCAAGCTTCTACCTTAATAAATTAACAATCTAAGGAAAAAAAAAAAAGAAGAGGAAGAAAATCCTTCAATATACTCTGGTGCTTTTCCTTCCCCTGTCAATGACTGTTTGATAGCACTTGATAGATTTTAGTATGCGCTATCCATCCATCCACCCACACTTGCTGAGATCTGTATATTAGGAGACACTTAACATTATACTAGATTTTTAAGTAGCTGCTTTAGGGCATTTCTCAGTGCTTGACCAATTCTCATCTAAAAAGTTCATACAAAAGACAAAGCCTGAAACTCATAGAAAAGTGGTTTTGCAGCACGTCCTTTGAAGAAGTCAGGCCTCCTACTGCCTGCTCCTAGCTTCAACAAGAAGAAGCCAACATCCTCTCAGCTGAGCCTATGCAAACGGGATCATATGAACATCCATACATGGGAAGTTTAGCAGTAGCCATGTGACGGATGTAAAAATGCTTCTGATGCATTTTTGAAGGCTAACACTTCAGCAGTAATTCTCAATTGACTTCTACAAATAACCAGGACTTTTGGCAGCTACGCAGGGATCCCACAAGTATTTTGTGCTGGTGCAGGGCCTTCCCTCTAGAGATATTGCACTGCTTTCGGGCATTTTAAAGAGAGCAGTGAAACAGCAAGTTTTATTTCCAAAGGGACTCTCCTCCTCCCTGAGCTTTATTGTAAACACCACAGGCCAGATGGAGCTGACAAAAAGCATTCAAGTCCAATTGCTGCAAGGCTGCTGTGCTGTGTACTGCAGTATGTGAAACAGAGAATGCCAAGTGACAGAGCTTGTACTTGTGCCAGCTGCCAAGGATCACCCCTGCTGTTGAAAGCCCTGCTTCAATGGGACCAGCACTGCTGGCAGGCCTCACACCATCCAGGGTGCAAACTGACCCCATAACAATGACCTACTCACCAGCACTTCTAATTGGCTCAGGCAAATAATTCTGGTCCCAAGGGTCACCATCTTTGGTGTGCAAGTGGTAAAATACTCCTGTTCTTGACTTCCAACCTGTGACTAATATGAGCCATTTGTTCAGTGCTGGAAACTGATGAGTACACCAACTGCCAGTTTATTATTATTTTTTTAAACATCACCGGCAGTAAAGTAGCATAAAAACACAGCAGGGCAGAAGGTTACTGGCACTTGATGTGACCATTAAATCACAAACGGCTTTGAATCGAATCATCAGTTCATAATGCTCGCCCAAGTACAGCATTCCTAACGCCAATTAAGGAAGAACTGGTTATCAACAAACTCTATGTTCATATCCTCTAATACATGAGATATACATATTTCACCTCTATTCATTCTCACACAACTGTTTGGGCCAGAGATTAATATTCTGAGGAAAACCAATGCAGAAATCTTTTTGTGTAGAAAAAGAAGCAATTTTTGGAGATCCCGTTTGCATCAGATAATGGATCCTAACGCTCCTGGACTGCTGGACCCAGCCACTTGCTTGATCTTTCAACAAAGGGATCAAACTGCTTATTTCCTGGACTCAGCCACTCTGATGTATGATCTACAAAAATTGCTAAAAGGAAAGTCTTACAAGTGTCACGGGGCAAAATTTATAAGCCCCATACTTCTGAGAGTTACAGGCCCCAGCGTGGGAGGCAAAGAAGCACCTAACCAGAGACTGCAAATCGGCTGGAGCCTCTGATGAAATTAGGTGCTCAAGTTATCTCTTTCAAGAGACAATGGTGCTTCTCAGTGATCAGGAAGCTGCAGGGGTGCCTTGGCTTTCATATTTGGTTTCAGCTGACCTTACCAGGTGAATAGAAGCCTGAAAAAAATTAGTAAACTAAATATCTGACCGTTTCTGGGTTCACAGCTTTCTGCCTCTCGAGGCCCATAACCAAATAAATACACCCTGGGTATTTTGCTGGATATTTGACAGGCTTTGGTGGATGATTTAGCTCCAAAAAGACACTCACACTTCAGCTTTCCAGGCAGCTACTGAGACACATGAGTGTCTGCAGAAACTCCAACAAAATACAAAAGTAAATGAAGGTCAGGACTCATGGCGAGTGAGGGTACCTGCACTAATTTTATTTCAATTCTCACCAATTCCCAGAAGGGATTTGATCTAAAATGTCCAACAGCCATCCCTGTAAATGGGGAACTGATAGACGTTGCCTTGGTCAGACTATTCCACTTCCTCCGCTCTCTACTGAAGTACATGAACACACCATTGCTGATCACAGAAACTGTAGCAGATGTTTTGGTTTGCTGCAAGGACTGCAAGTGTAGCTTTTTCAATTTCAATAAAGTCTGAAACTCATTAGGGTAGGGATACACTGACCATGGGCGTATAGCCAGCAAGGCACCACTGAGTCCCCATCACACTTTACAGAGCTTCAGCTAAACAAAATGGAAACTGCAGATGCCTGTGTGCCACAGTGACTATCAGTACAAAAACTTAAATAACCATAAAAATTTCCAAAAACCCAGTTTTGGGTTTTGTTTATACCTGTCACCATCTGCCTTTTTTACCACCAGGCTCTCATTTCTTACTGTTTTTTACATCTGAGGGCTACCTAGCCACTCCAGACACTCGGGCCTCAAATTACTTAACAAATGTGGGTATGGAGGGCCTAGCATACTTGTCGAGGCTTTAATTTCAAGTAGTTTTACTAAAAGCTATACCTACCCATGCATCATACTATGTAGGATCTCAAAGCTGTAAAGAATAAAGCAATCCATTTTCATTTCCTCACAGCATTACCCCAGTTTAACTCTGCTAAATTAATTGTACCCTTTGGTATAATTAATTTGGATCTACATTCCCTTACAAAATAACACTTTGCAGAGGGACCCTCTCATTTCGTTTACTAAAGGAAAGCGCCAAGGACTGGTTTGGTGGACCCTATTCTTGCTGTTGCCCATGATACACTTCACAACAATTAGGTACCAGGATTTTAAGCTCGCCTCTTTTGCTTAGCTCACAGAACGCCCTCATCCATGCTAAGCAGGCAGTCCTTTCTCCTGCAGCAAGCTCCAAGTTGTTTAAACACAATGAATGCCAAGCTTTCAAAGAAAGGAAAACACAACCACTTTGGCAAACATAAAGTGGCAAAAATTTTTTAGTTGAATTGACGCATGCTTGCAGACACACATTGTGTATTCCTTTGAAAACATGTTTCTAATAGCGCCTGCTCTGCATACTAAAAGGACTACATCTGCCTCTCTAGCACCATGCCCTCATTTTCTGCCCTTTTTCAAAGCTACAGAGTACCTAACCACTTCAAACACATGGCCTAAAATTACACAACATACTTAGGTATAGAGGGCTTTAAAATACCCAGAGATTTTTTTTCCTCCTATCTTAGTTATATATTTGAAGTTAAAAAGCAATTATGGATGAATTATGAGAGTTAAATGTCTAATCACAAAGGTCAGTCTTAAGATACCATTTAATCTGAATTTATCCACCAGGGTGCAGACCTAAAGCCACATGCACACTAACATGACACCAGCAATGCTTCCTGGAAAGAGACATAGCACAGAGCTCACAGCTGAGGCAAAGGACGGCTCAGGTAACTTGCTACCCAGCTGGCGTCCCACTCTATGTTAGATCTACTAAAAGCTTCACCCCTCAGGATGCAGAGTACATGGGCTCTGCTCCACTTACCCTTTCTCTTGATTTTAAATATCTGAATTTGATTTTAAATATCTGAATGATCACATCAGGATTACTCACATCCTTAGCTTCAAGCTGTGGACTCAAAACTCAGAAAACTCATTTTCTTTAACACTGGGCAAGTATATCAACAGCGTATTATTTCCCGGTTTCTGAATTCTTTGGTTTGAAAGCTACCTGCACATCTATTTTAAACAAAATTACAGGTTTCTGGAGGTTAATGGGAAGGCCACCCAAAGCAGGGTGTGGTGGTACAAGGCACTCACAACTGTGGACACCACAGGCGGCTGACAGAGGGACAGCCCAGCTACAGATGTTGGTACTAGAAAGGGTGAGCTGGGCAGAGTAGCTGAACTTCTGTTAAGCATGAGAGAGAAGGATACAAATCAAAAGGGATAATGCATGGAAGATGTATCATCCATTTTACGTTGGACTTTGTATGGCAACATCACCTACAGCACTGAGATCAAACTGGTGGTCTGTGAGTTGGGCTTGGCTGGAGGGGTACTTCTCTCCAACACTTTAGAGCTTGGTACTGCAAACTGCAATGGTAGGCATATGGGCTGAGTCATGAAAAGCTTCTATTTTAGCCTGATGTGTCACCTTCATAATATAAGTAAAGTATATATATAGCCAATAAATAATATAGGTCTAGGAAGGATAAATCAGGCCTTGCCTTCTAGCTAGAATGATCTTTTTGCCTTAAGTACTTCTTTTGCATGTAACTGTTGGCAACTCCATTTCCATTCCAGCCAGCTTTTCTCATTTTCTTCTGTAGTCAGCACAGTGAAGGTAGAAAGGGAGAAATCATGAAACACAGCGCCAAACCACTGAAAGGTGACTGTGAGTCAATACACAACCTCTGCACCTCAACTACTTGCTGAGATTTGTAGTTGTGTAGATTACTCCTACTAGACGATATAGGCTTATTTAAAAAAAAAGATCTGAAATGAACGCAACTATGATGAAAAAAGCCAGGGGAGCAGCAGGCTTTCTTTTACACTTCATAGAAGAAAAATGTTTTGATAAAAAAATTATAAACAGAGCTCATCTTGGATCTTGTCAAGAATATCATCTGCAAAGTCAAAATGTAATGGGAAAAATTACATCATCTGTAATCTTTATACCAACTGCTTTTCTTCAAACAACAGTAACACAAAAATGCTATTTTGAGCAGAACTAGTCACTGTATTTGTTTTCCATTAGATATACAATCTAGAATGACTCCAACAGCTAGCTGGGCATGAACTTTATTAAACCCTGTACCAGTTGCATCAGCCCTAGTAACTCCCTGCCTATTCTTGCTGCTCACGATATTTCAGTCAAACTTCTGAGGAACAGATACTACTCAGAAAATCATGACAGGAATTAACATCATTGTTACTCAGACACAGAGAAGAGAATCTGTGTTTACTAAGCATGCCCAGTCTCAGGTGAATACTACATGCTTCTGAGCACACTGCATTGATCTGACCAGTTTCAATGCTCAGTCATGATATAATAAATTCCCTTTTCCCTCTTGCAAGAAAAGTCTGGCCTGCATCATGTACAACATCAAAAAAAAAAATAATTAAAAAGTAAAGGGAACAGTGAAAATACAGACTTGAAGACATTGACTATTCTTCCTTACCTCTATTCCTTCCTTGTTTAAGGCATATTCGTCAAAGTTCAATATAGCAGTCTTGATAGTGCGGGGAGGGGGCAACACAGTCAAGCCAATATTAATAGCATTGCTTCGTTTTGAGTCCAATACAATGATCTCCTGTCGCTTCCCATCTGCAGCAGTTTTCTTGGTAAAGAAGAGAACAAGAATATTATTCCTCCAGCCTGTTTAATGAAAAAAAGTCACTCTTTTCACTAATGGCTTCCCCTGCTCAAGGGTGATGGTACTAGATGTAAATCTGATTCGTTTATAGCCATCCAAAAAGCTGAATTCTTCTACCACATCCTTACTGTTACCAGCAGGAGCTGCCAGTATTTAACCAGAGTGCTGAATGCAGTCTTGGATGCTGCGCAAAGCAGAGCTAGCCTGAGACACAGGAGTGCCTGCAAGGGCTGGGAACACTGCATTTTGGGCAGGAGTCCATCTGAAAGAAGCCTAAAGCTGTCTCTGATGGGCAGCAGCTCTGCCACAGGGTCAGTACGGTAGCAGCTGGGCAGCTGATGGGCTCTGGGGCTCAGTTACCCCTTGGATGAATCAACCCAGCGTGGCCACTGACCCTCTCTCACCTGTGTGGCTGGATGCGAAAGACACAAGGTGGCTCCTAGCTGCCTGCCAGTCCTCTCCTGTGTTATAAATCGAACTTGGGCACTGGCAAAGGAGCTGTAGAGGCCTTTCTGGAGACACTGGCATGGTTTTCTGACCTCTGGCTGCCAGAGGAAGGGTGTTCTACATTATTGCTCATGATATGCCTGTCAAACCCTTCACAGGTGCAGAACAGTTTCAACCCTTCTGCTTTTTTCAAAGTTTTATTTGAGACTAGACATAATCTTTGGATCTTACCACCAGTATAAACAATAATGAAAGCACAAATTCTCCATCTGTGCTAAGGATTGCTTTTTAGACCACAAAACTTTTTTCCCCACGTCCTTGGGGTCTGCACAAGTCACCAAGTCAAAACATACCCTACTGTCAGGTCTACATGCTGTTTCTGCGTTGGAAGAACTAAGTTAGCAAATATGATTCAACCAAAATACCTCCAGCTGTGGGTCAGCTCATTATGGGAATGATGTTCTCCCGTTAAACAGATGCCTTTTTCTGGCATAGCTCAGTTCCTTGCCTGCACAGGAAGAGGTTTGCCCACCAGTCATAGCACTCTGCCCAGCATGGTGTGTGGCACCGCAGCACTTTTATCATACCTACATGATTAAGGCGGTATGATGCAAGATCTGTGTGCAGATGATACTGAAAGTAAGTGCACTTCACAGGAGCTGGGGAGTACCACATGGGTATGACCTCTGAAAGTAGTAAGAGGGTTGGGTTTTTTAAAATTAAACAACACTTCTGCAGTAAACAGGGTAAGTTTTAGGAGAGCAAAGATAAAATTTGTTTTCAATTTTTATATGCCCGTTCTGTCAGAACTGCTCTCTTAATCCTTTAAAAGCATCCCTGAAGCCTTCTTGAACTTTCCCTTGAGTCCTCTTTTTCTCAGGAGCTACCTGAAGGATCTGAGATGCAACTTCTCCTTTAAAGCAGTCATTTCTACTTTCAGGGCCATTAATCACATTTTCAGGACCACAGAGGTCAAGGCCACATAAAAAAAAGTGGGGTTCACCAGAGACTGCTTCCTCTTGAGTCTGTATTACACATAAGCCTTTTTTAAACTACCACTTTTTACCTTGTCCTTCTCAGCACAGAATTACACAGCTCCAAGGAATTTATGCAGAAGGGAAAAGGCTGGGGGAAAGGAGTTAAATTTAGGCTTCCCACATGCGGTACGGGTTAGTAAGCCTCAAATCTGCAGCTCTGTTTTTAGGTTCCTAAGTCTGACAAGAGAGACATTCATTTGGGGGACATATGATGCTAACCACTGGGATCACTAAGATTGCAACAGCGCGCTTGCTATTTAGCAGTGAGTTATGAAAGACAGATGAACTGTACAGGGGAGGTATGTATGTAGGTATTTTCCAGAGCTATAATTGCATATGGAATATAAGATTTTGGGGTAAGTAACTCTTCAGAAATAGGGGCAGAAGAGATTTTAAATCCATTCTGGGGACAACAGCTAAGTTACAAAAAAAAATCTTTTAGAAATAAATAAAAGGAAGAAGAAACGAGAAAGATTTTACTACTATAAAATTTACCACCCCACCACTAGGAAAAGAACTGCTTTTTGTTTGCAATTAAATTGCACACATGTAAGTGTCTGCTAAAATAAGCTACACCTATTAATTTCTATTGCAATATTAGGTGACTTCAGACTGGGATTTATAAGTTCATTAACAGAGAATGATTTCAAGTGCTTGAGGGAACAGTGCACTAGTGCTCTTGATTTTATATTTTATTGTGTCAGTATGTAACGTAATCCCTGAACTTCTGAATATTATATTGTTAACTGTAAATGCAAAATGAATTACAAATATATCAGGTGGTACGATTTGTGGGAAACAAATGCTCCTGCAATGAGCTAACAATTACAATGAATTTAGATCTTTACAAGACCTAACTCGCCAGATTCTCTTCTGCTTTCTGGGTAGCCCGGATAGGTTACTTTAAAACTGTTATCATCCCACAGAAGGTGATTTGTGGTCTGATGAGCACATGGTCTAAAACAAGCCTCTTTGCTTTAATTAATATAGGAAAACTTAAAATGCTTTTCCAGTGATCATATAAATAAGTAATTACATATGAGCATCAAGTCAGAAATATCTCTTTCATTTACATTTGCAAACAACCTGCATCTTAGTAGTACAGAAAAAAATTGGCAATCCCTTAATAGTCAGATGGCATTTTTTCCTTAATTTCTATCTCAATTAACAAGGATTTAGCATTGTGAGTTTAAAATGGAATGACTCAGCTGCCACTGATTTTGTCCAGGATACACATATATAATCTTTTTCAGAAATTCTGGTCCACATTTACAACTTGCCTTGGCATTTATTCAAATTACAACAAATATTTTCAAAAGGAATATGTATCTAGGCATGTGTATACACATGTACATGAAAACATATGGCTTAATTTTTTCCTTCTACTAGTTTCTACGTCTATGGGCACATGATGGATCACCTTATCCCACAGGGTATAGATGAATCAGCAAAACAATACTTTCATGCACAACCAAACACTGTACAACCGTGGCTGATTCAGTAGTGTCTGTGTGTTTTCATTTCTCCTCACAGAAAAATAAACACTTTGAAGGGCTTTGTTTGGGGGAGTGAGAAGGAAAGAAATGCTAGACTGGCTTGGAGGGGATACCTGACCACTCTTTCTATTCACAAGCATAATGTCGTGGTCCCATATTTAGAAAGTAAGTGTTCTGCAACTAAAGGTGCTCCACTAACTATAACCATTGTGCAAGTCGTCCAGTGTAGCATAAGTTTTCCTAAAATCAAGAATCTATCCTCACAGCCCCCCTTCTCCCCAACTCCCATATTATATCCTACAACTTAAAATCCACTTCATTTTATTGCGGTCTATTGTGTTTAATGAAAAACTTCTCATGAGCCAGGAAGTAGCTGTTTATAGCTGTGTGTTGTGGAAATCACAGTGAAGGATTAGAAACTGGAGTAAAATTGGTTACAGCTGCATGAAAGAGCACATGCGTAACAAAGAGCCACCCCCCCCACATACCCCCTGACTGGTTTTCTTCTCATCCTCCTGGACTGTTACTTTTCCGTGCTCCTAGTTCCTTCTATTGCTATGAAATCTGGAGATTTGACTTTTGATTTGTCGCTCTGTGCTCTTTTCTTCAGCTGAACTGAGCTGTGAGTCAGACTTTACGATATTATACAATAAACCTGTTTTGGATTGCAGCCATTGGACAGGAGAAACTAGACACAACGGGGAATGTACTCTCTGGAAATAAACCAAGCAGTCTGGAAAAAGCAAGAGCTATCCTAATTTGAGTGCAATATTCGTACCAAACCTCAAGTCTTTTATGGATCCAGCGGTCTGCTTAATTATTCCCACTCTCACTTGACCTAAGGATCATCTCCTACCCTGGAAGATTTGCTTGTATTCTCCAAAACCAGGTAGGAGTCTCAGAAGTCAGGGTAGACTTCCACTATGGTATTCCTTGGTCACCACAGTCTTCCCTACAGAGACAATGAGACTTCAATGTCTGTGTAATGGGACAGGGTGGAAAGAGAGCCAAAAGTATAATGTCTCATGCAGAGAGCAGTTATTAGTCTCCAAGAGAAAAGCAGTCACCTAAATCATTCCTCAGACTTGCACTAATTTCAAAGAAACCTGCTCACTCATCTTCCAGCCAGAAGCCAAAAGCTGTGCCAAAGCATCAGGCAGGTTTGCGAAGCAAGTGTGAGGGAGGGAAAATGGCCAAAGGTACTTTGGGAATGTGCACAGTTAATGACTGCAAAACTAAATATATCAGAATTCCAACCATTTAACATTTTATCAAAATCTTGGGTGAGAATAAAAGATTAAGAGTCAGCCAGAGATCCATTACAATACTGGCATTTAGCACAAAGCTAAACTTTGGAAATGGCAAATATGTCATCATTCCACATTCAATTCAAGGAATTAAACGTTTTATGGATCTGAGAAAATGCTCTCATTCCTTCCATCTATGAACCATCTGTGGCAGATTTGTATTTACAGGGAGAGAGATGAGGAGTAACACACTACTATGTCACCAGCATTCCTTCCTCAGCAGAAAAGGAATTAGAGAAAGAAATTAATCTCAGCCAAATTAACTAGATGTGTTTTTAGAGCTGCTATGCCATACGTTTCAGACCTACATGCATCTATGTCAGGTAAGAACAATAGTGGTAAGATCTATGCAAGCCATCTGTGTATGTACCTGCTGTTTGTCAGGTACCTAATGAGGGGCTTGATTGTTCAAACTGCAATGTTTCCACTTGGCCAAGAAGTTCAAGAAGGGCTATTAGAAAATTCTGAGTTAATAACTCACACAAGTGACACGGGGAACTTTTACTGTGGGACATCCAGTCTCCCTAGATGACAGCAAACAATAATATACATGATAGATAACACAGATAATAACTTTGCCAGCCAAAGAGAAGTGAAATATGCAATGTGCTGATGGGTTTTTGTGTCACTATAAAACATACAGGCATACAGAGAAAACATACAAGTGATTTATTTAAGAGAAATTGACATCTTTTACTAGCATTTTAATTGGAAAAAAAATTGCTTCCTTGATACTGATTATTCTGCTTAGAATTTTATGTAGCCATGAAAAACAAACTTCAAGCTAATAACTTTTTAAATGCCACTTCAATTTCCTACTAAGTGTAACTATAAAAGACTCCCTTTTGCTGTTGAGTCTAATGTTAAACAGCCATGTTATCCAGCCTTTGTGAATTTATTTTATAACAATACTAAGGAAGAGGGAATCCTAGCTACAGAGATATTTTCTGTGCCAGGTTCTATCCTAAAATTTGGAGAACCACACTGTACAAAATAAGGATCTAAAATAGGCCTGTCCACCGGTATAAAACAAAAACCCAACACCCCTGCAGAGTTTAGCTGTAAACTTGGTCCAGCTGATAAATCGATCCCTCAGAACAAAGCACATGTGTAGGCCCTCTGCAGCAGAGTCAGTTTGGTATTCTAACCTTTCCACATAATGATTAGGAAAATATTACCAAGTGAAGAACTGTCAAATTCACAGATATGAATCACCGTGCTATGACCTTTATATGAATGTAACAGAAAATTTTTCAGATTGCAATACCTAGTTTGGCGCTGAGCCACAAACAAGCTAATGTAGAATGTGTTGGTATTCCCCACCTGAATTAATGTCCCAAAACCAACAGACCTGAGACAGGAGGGCAGCTTGGCACGTACACCACCCTAAAGTCATCTCCTAGTTTCAGGCCATGGAATATCATCCATCACAGGCCAAGCGAGAACCAGAATTTTCCACTGTTTTCATATAAACGACATAAATCACGTAAGTCTAACTCAGAACAAATACCGATACAATAGCAAAATGATAACAAGCTGAATACGAACTGTACCTTTGTGACAGGCAGTTCCTTGGATTTAGACTCAAAGAGATGCTCCAGTTTGGAAGTGTCCACCTTAATGGGTTCCAGTTTCGACCACAGGAATTCTCTGCAGCGTTTGTTGTTTTTACACTGCCACTCAAATGGCCGTACCTCGTTCCAAAACAGACGGATGGTTTTCTTCTTCTTTATAAATGCTGGCTGACCCCTAGAAACCTGGGGTGACCCTAAACCCTGAGGAGTGCTGAACAGCGGAGGAGGAGCCAATAAATTAGCAGAGGGTGGAGGTGGAGGTGGACATCCAAACAACGGGGGAGGTGGTGGAGGAGGCAAACCCAGAAAGGAAGGTGGAGGTGGAGGAGGGGGAACAAGGGAGTCCCCAGGACCCATATCCATGTCCAACACATCTACATCATCCTCCTCCCCCAAGTCTGTAAAATCCATGTCTTTGATTTTAAGTTCTCTAGGATTAGCCATGAGCTGATCCCAGATGTAGTCAGATTCCTTCTTTGGCTGTGCTGGAGTTTTCTCAGGGACCTGTTCGCTGATTTCATCTTCAGGCACAGCTGTCCCCTTGGCCAGCTCACCACTGTTGAATTTTTCTGCAAAGGCTTTCACACTGCCTTGGTTGTCCAGATTTCCAATCTCCATCTTTTTGACACTTTCGTCTTTGGCCTGCTTTGTGGCCTGAAGGATAGAGATCCTGCTGGCTAGGCTAGTGAGTGACTCCTCACTTTCCTCCGTCTCCTTCTTTTCCTCCTTCGCCTCCAGCTCCTTCTCCTCTTCATCCTTGGGTTTTTTGTTATGCGCATACAACATGTCCAGCATAAACCGCTTGTTGTTGAGGATGTTGCTGCACTGTTCATTCACACCAGCATCCTGAATGGTCTGTGACCATGGACCTGCAATCACACACACACATAGAGAAAGAGTCAAGGGGAGGGAGCCAAAGCACCAAGAACACTCTTTAACCCACCAGAAAAAACAGGGGGACACATGCACAATTATTCTGAAACTCGGCAAGCAGTAGCTTTAAAAAATTTGAAGTAAATGAGAGTGCTGATATATAGCCCAATCTTGATGGGCTGAGAGTAATTCTAACAAAGGAAAATAACCAGCATAGCCTGGGAGGGATTTGAACCCCAGAGCAGGCTGCATACCCATGGTACAGCTCTCAGGGCAACTTAGTGAGTATAAGCATAAGCAAGATTTTAAAAGTTATTTCTAGGAACATCAGCAGCTTTGCAAAAGAGCTTTGAAAATGCTGCTCATCATCAACACTGTTACCCTCCCTGTAATATATCATGGCATTGAAAGCCTAATGGCCTTCTTCCCACATTTCAATCATTTAACATCACTGTAATGAAGCTTCATCTTTCTGACTACTGCTTTTCTCAACAATAATCTGCAAAATACCATGTTTGAGACAGCACCATAAATAACAAATTATAGTGGTCAAATTGTAAAAATAAATGATATAAGTGTCTCTGTGACTAAATTTCCTTTAATACAATGCTGCTAACCAATGTGGATAGGGTGTCTAAAAAGTATGGTGCTTCTTTTTCCAGTGGGCATCATATGAAATGATTAAACACGAACAAAGATAATTCTTCACACTTACTGCATTTCCTGTATCGGATTCCTTCTGTTCCCCATAGTCTTTGCACATTTTAATAATGTATTTTTTATAAACTCTATTTCTTAAACACATTTCGTTTTGGTTGCTAGCCTGTCTTCTTTTTGGCCCCTTGTGGTTAAACATTTTCCTTTATACCTATCAGTTGCCCTTTCTCTTAAGCTCCCATTTTACCTGTGTTTCTCCTCTTTCTCCCCTTCTTCACCTGCTTTAATACTTTAGAGTTTTAAACATCTTTTATGGTTTCCTTCAATGGAGTTGTTTTTTTTACTATCTATTCCTCTGCTCTGAGAAGGCGTCCCCTTGGTGAGATCCATATCCAGGGCCCCACAGCTCTCCCTTACCCCTTACACGACATTAAGATGTAGGATGGGTCTCACAGCACAAAGCATATGGACAGCAATGACTCCCACCTAAACCACATTTTAAGATGAGTCCAGAGATTTAACCTCAAACAAAAGAAAGACTCCTTTTTCAGCAATGGATACAACCTCCAGAACCGTTTCTTTCAGCTTTCTGAAGAAGGGTTGACTGCTTCCATTACCTGCTTATTTTCCTTCAGACCTTGCCTATGGGATTGCTTTCTCATCAAGACTTGTCACCTGAGGTAGTTTCTTAGATTTGTCTTTGACGTAGTTTCACTAGACAATATGACAACTCTTTCCCCACACCACAAATTTTACCTGCTAAGCCTCCCCAAGGAATTCCCCCTACTGCCAGCTTTTCCTTCAAATATTTGTTCTTTGGATCCCTCCTATAAATCCCTCATGACCTAACCGCTCTCAGTTTCAGCACCTGGGATATTTCATGATTTAACCCCTTTGCAAAACTGCTCACTAAAATTCCCCCAGACAAAATCTACAACTTGGGCTCTCCAAGACACCTCCATGTGCTCTAGCTGATCAAAGATCAGTGAAGACTCTTGCTACCTTGGTGGTCTCTTTTGCATTCGCCTCCACAGGTAAAGCTTTGAAATACCATTGGAGAAACATGGCTTGTTGGAAGCCAAATTCAGCAGGCTAGCTAATGAAGGAAGAGCCAGGACAGAAGGCTTTACTCGTTTGTCCTTAATGCATCTGGGCAGAACAAACGGGCCACCTCATAAATGGCAAACTGCCTGTTGGAAATGTAAGAACTGCTGAAGAAAGTGCTCTCATTTGCTCTTTGAATCTCTTCACCTACTAGACAGCAAACAACTCGCTACATGAGGCCTTCTACATAGCATAACCTAGTAAATCTTTGGTCTACTGGTAACATAGGTCAATTTTAAGATGCTGGTTTTTCAATAAGAGTGTACATTTATTAGCTTTTAACAAAAAGCATGTAGGCACTTAGAGTAGTAACAGCTTGGTACCTGACAAGATGAGGGCAAAACCCTATAATCCGTTCTCCCTTATTTGTGCTTGGACTATCTCGGAACATGCCACAGTGTAACAACATCCTTCATCTGTCGTACATCCCTTCCCTTTCCTACATATATGTCCATCTACATTCTTTAAGACTACAACAGCATTCTAGGTAACACAATCTCAGTGCTGGTTGAAAAAAAATTAGCTCTTAAATTTAAAATAAAATGATGGCATTAATTGTCCGTGCCATAAAATTTTTCCTAGAAAAAAAACCCAACACACCACCACCAAAAAAAATCCCCAGAAGTGATGGAGTTAAAACACGAACAGTACAATCTGAGAGTTTATCTCTGTGAGGTAATCCTTGTGATTCAGAGTTATCTCTCTTCTTTCAGGAAAGACCAAGACTATTTCAACTGTGAAGTAATTCTTGTTTTCTTATCTAGAATTTAGAAAACTTAGAACAATGCACTCAACTGTTCAGCCCTAAGAAAACTAGGAAACCAAATGCCCTAACAGCATTAAATTCCTTCATCTCCCTAGAAAAAGGGGAAAAGAATAATTAATCAAATGTTCAAAATCTGCCTTTCACTCCCTCCCTGCCTGGGTTGGATGACAAGCTCTAGTTGTCATTATCTCTCCAGGCAGAAAGCTGGCTCTTAAGGTGACTTCTAGGTTGGGCTTCTACAGGTGCCTGGTGGCACACCTGAACAGAACAACTGTTCGCTGCAGAAATGGTCTTTTCCACTCCAGGTCTACTTCATGTGCGTCCTCCACACCAGCTAAAGATGCCCACATATCTTTAGGGGCTCCAATGTATCCCTCTCTGCTTCCTGAAACCTAACCAAGATGGGAGAACTGGAAGGAAGGAACAAACACCCCAGCCCTCATTGCTCTTTCTCTTCCACTAAAAGGATGAGAAAACGTTAACTGGAATCTCTTGACAACTTATTTTAGCACAATCCCGTGTCTTACTGTTTTGTGTGTAGAGGATTCTCTGGGAGTCAGAGATGCAACTTGCTGCAACATGATGATTCCACACTTAATATATTATCTTATGAGAAGAAAATTGTCTCAAACCCAAGGAAACCTCATTTCATCAGGGCCTTACAGTCTCTCAAACGTAGAAACCCCATCCCGTCTGTGATTTCCAAGGAGAGAGTAGACAAGACTTGGACAGGGTCAAGAAAGTCTTACATAGGTGCAAAGGGTTTGTTAGCTAATTTATACAACAGAGATGCTAATTAAACATTTTTTTACACCAGAAACCCTTCATTACTGAAAAAACTTCACTTTACCAGTTTCATTGTCACTGGTTAACTTGTCCTCTCTCTCTTCCCTCTCTAAAGTGCTGCTTGCTGAGGATATACTGGACGCAGAGCAGTTGTCTTTTTCATTCACTTCCTCATTCTGCCTCTCTTTTTCACTGAGTATTGCACTTTCTTCTGGCTCTCTTTCTGGTCCTTGCTCCACCTCACTCTCTGGTCCCACCTCTGTAGTCTCTATTTCCTTGGGTGTCTCCGTTCCCTGCTTGGCCTCAGCCTCCTGTTCTGGTTCTGTCTCTGTCTCTGGTTCGGGTTCACTGGCACTCACTGGTGAAGAGAACAATGGGAGAAAGATATTCACTTAACAACGGAGTTGTCTCAGGCTCACCCCTCTAAATGAGTGCTCCACAGAAAGAAAATAAAAAGCAAATCCACGACATGCTGAACATTAAGAGCAACAGACTGATGAATGTTGTGTGACAACAGCATTGCACATGAGAGTGGCCTGGCAAACCCCCTCACTTGCTGTCTGGAGCCAGCCTGCTATTTTTATACATACTTTCACAGCTGGAGTGTTGGACACACATAAGGATTTGAAGCAACCAGCAGAAAATGGGCATCCCACCTGAGCGTGACATTGACAACTCAGTGCCTAGACAGAGCCAGGAAGGAAGAGATCTTTTAAAAAGCGAAAAGGAGGGAGATTGTGGCTTTTGGTTGAATTTTCTTTGGGTTCTGGAAGAATTCTTTTCTCACCTGACGACGAAAGCTTCAACGAGAAAGTACAAATATTAGTTTTATTAACACAGTTGAATGGCACAGTCTGGAAATGGCACTGTCGCACTTTTGGCTGACAAAAACCATACGTTTTTTCATGCACATTTACTTCAGAATAGCCACATCAAAAGTGAACAAAGTTTCCAACTGCTTGGCATATGGCAGAAATTCAATTTCCAATTGGCTGGCATATGGCATGCTTGGCTTTTTATCAGTTGGCACGAAGCAAACACTGTTGATAGTAAATTTGGGTTCTTCTTCCCTGCTTTATCACTGACAGTGAAATTCATTCACCTTTAGGCCTTTGAGCTTTAACAGCAGATTTTCACATGCAAATATTCTCTGCATGCTGCAAAGAAACTGAAAAGCATCCACACATATTCACATCAAGCAGCTCACAATTTTCTGAAAACTGAAATGGCCATGCAAGAGTGATGAAAATGGGCATGCATGTTAGTTCTGCACACCTCCCAAATTCCCTCTGTACTAAATTGTGTGTTGGGTGGCTAAACTACAATGACCAAGATGTACTTGTTTTTTCCTTCTATTAACTGTTTCATGTTGTGTGCCTACACTATTTTCTGAGACATCCCCACAAAGAATAATGATTTCTAGCAATGTCTGTGCTTATCTTTACAATAACACCTGTGTCTTTAAGCTAGCTTTCAGTAATGTGTCTTCAGTACCATATTATTCCACTTCATTTCATATAATTTAAGTATATAAAATTGCAAAAGCTTCTTTCGCCACCAGTTTCACTGGAGCTAAGCTTCTACACATTCACAATTGATTTTAAATGTTTAATATTTAAATATTTAGATAAATAACCAGACATGCATATGTATAATACATTTATGTATGAGAAATGTACATGTTTAATATACAGTTCATTTTCACTCAAATCCCTCTAAGATGGTTTGAAACACTCCCAATTTGAAGCCTACCTTCCTTATTTATAAAGAACATCTAAAAGTCTAATTTTAGAAATGCAAGCAGCTCTGCACATGCTTTGTCTCTCTAAATGTACCTTACCTATGGCTATACACTGGACAATGCCTATGAGAAAATCAAAATTATAGAGAGCTGGCAAGAATCCCAGTGGTGTTCTTCTGACCACAGCTGTCAGTGTGCAGGTATAGCACAAAAACAGTTTAAAGTCAAGCCAAGATTTGTATATAACTGAGATGGAAAGCTTAAGAATCCTACAGGAGTTCATGCAATTAACATGGTACTGTAGCATGAAATGCTGAGCTTGCCACACTGTGATGGTCCATGTATACAACTGCCACCAATTCATCCTAGAATAATAATGGTTTCATATGAATTTTATATATTTCTCTCTAGAAACAGTGTCATGCAATAATCACAAAAGTCAACTGTAACAGCTCAGGTGGAGAAAGAAACTGACTAAAACGCGGTCAGGACTGTTAATGTTTGTGGCACCTTTATTGTCAAGAAGCTACACTGAAGATTCAATAAGATAAAGTAGAGGAGATGTAAGGAATGCTTAAGAAAAAGAGAATATCCAAAAGAATTCTGGATACTCTTCAAACAAGGAATATTCCACACATACCAGAAGGATACAGTATCTTAGCAGAATCTAATATATAACAAAGAGTAAAGAGCAATATACTGACACAGGCTGCTCTTTTGAGTTCAAGGAGTATCAAAATCTAAGCACTTCTACAACAAAACAAGGATGTGTTGACACTCATTTTCATAGAATCAACAAGGTTGGAAAATAATTTAAGATCATAGAGTCCAACCATTATTCCATGTCACTGAGGTCCTCATCTATATGTTTTTTGAACACTTCCAGGGACAGTGATTCCACCACTTCCCTGGACAGCCTGTTCGAATACCTGATCACCCTCTCCGTGAAGAAATTGTTCAGAATATCCAATCTAAACCTTCCCTGGTGCAGCTTGAAGCCGTTACTTCTTGTCCTATTGCTTCTTACTTAGGAAAAGAGACCAGCCACTTCCTCTCTCCATTTTGCCAGTCTCTCTCTCTTTAGGGATAATATCAAGCAATCTATCTATAACCCAAAAAGCTTATAAATAGTGAGCTAAGTCCATTAGTGTTTCCCTTAAAAAAGCAGTTGAAAAATCAAATCTGTCAGCAAACACTAGCAGAAGAACCAAGCCAGCAAGCAAGACTTGTGTCCATTACTTGCAGTTCCATTGTGATGCTATTGATAAGGACTTCTGAAGATGTTAAAAAATACAATTCTTGGGGAATGCCTGGTGGTGGCCTACTGAAAATGAGCTGGGACTTTTAGTCTCTTATCTATGGGATCCATTTTCACACCAGACAAAAGGAGTTCAATAGTAGAGGCAACCTTTCTTCACCTTTAAATGCCATTTTTCACACTTCTCCAAAGGCTTAGTTGCTCCCCCCCCTTAAACCAAATGAGCAGAAGTTTCATTTGCAATTGGATTAATCAGGAGGAGGAAAACTGAATGCGTATTTAAGGACTAATTTTTGAGTCATATGCCCTCTTCTTTTTTAGCCAGAACTTAATCTCTAAAAATGTATTATTGGAAAAAAAATGCAAAGACAACTCAGAAGACTGAAATCACTCAAGAACCTCCTCACTAAAAGAGACAGTGTAAGAGAATGTGTAAAGACTTTGTTGTTTTGAGACATGGTGCAATCTGCATCTTCTGACATTTTCAAGACTTGGTCATAAAAAGCCCTAGCAACATGATCAGTTATGATCTGATCAGATGTTGGTGACAGCCCTCTTTTAATGGAAAGGTTAGAAAGGACAGCAAGCTGCTCTCTTCTGAAAAATTTGGCTACGGGCTCACAACGTTATACAGGGACATGGAGAGTAGTGACTTCTTTTGATACTCAACTATAAATAAACTTTGAAGAAGACACAAGATGTTGCATCCCTAGTACCTGCAGGTAAGACCTCAACCCCATAGACCTATAAGCCCCTCGGAGAGTACAAACATTCCTCTGCGTCTACATATAATCTCCCGCAAGGGTAATAGATTAGGCAACCATCTGCTTTATTTATTTTCTCAGATCTCCACTTGATGCTGGGAGGTACATACGCTAAGCTTCTCTTGAGGATACATACACTAAGTCTGAAGATGGCTATACCTACCTGAAGCCCTCTTGGTTTAATTGCTTGGCATTGCTTAAAGTCTTGGTTGTAATCTCCTGTCAGTTTCTCCAACACAGGAATCCTCTTGCTATGAATTCATCACAGACTCTCTTTTTCCCTCCACCTCCACCCTAACCTTTTCTTCCCATTCCTTGTGATGATAAAAGCTAGCACAGAGTGATTACCAGTAGGGAACTGGCTCTTACTTCATTAAGTCAGAAATTATCTTCCTTTGTCCTCCATCCAAGTTCATTCTCTGACTTCCTGTACTCTGGCTTCTTTGGCTCTACAACTGGGGCTGCAGTGGCCTCACTGTACCCTCAGACCCTGGCGCTTCTCCATTTACCAAAATGCTTTCACCAGTCATACTGTAGGCACTGTTTGAGCTTTGCTCAGATACTAATATGTTCAGAAGGCTTTCTACTGTCCACAACGTGCACTTGGGTTGGCCGCTTACTTCCTCAAGTGCTAAAAAATCTGCTTCTCTAAGAGAAGGGTTCATCTTCAATTCCTTTGTTGACTGACTTTAGAGATGTGTTGGTTATTGTGCTTCTTTGCACATGTGCTCTTCATAAAATATTCTCCAATGAAATTACAAAAGAGGAAGTAGCTCTCTCAAAAAAACCCACATTAAGTTCCACTTTACAGTTATGGGATTGCCTTCATTTCCTCTGGATGCCATACCCCAAGTTTTACAAGAGTAAGTCTTACAAGGCTTGATAACTTTAGTGGAACCAATTGTTTTATATGAGAAAACATTTCAGCTCAATAATTCCAGATTTTTATATTGGGTAATGATATGGAGACGCTTCACAGCATGGGACAAAGTTCCACAGCCAAAATCCATTTCCTTCTTAAGTCCAGTAGACACTGGATGGCATAAAATAAATTTGACTCTGAAATTTTGCTATTAGAGAACACACTTCCCATTTGACTTCAGGTTCTGAATTCTGCAGATGAATATCACATATCCATTAACCCCATTCTTGCAGAGTCTTTGGAGGGTGCTGTGCCCAGAATCAAGGAAGTGTGTTGCTTTTGCAGTTTCATCCTTTCTTGGGAAGATGGTGAACCCCATGTTCAAAGCAACTGCTTTGAGTACAAGTAATCTGGATTCTGTCCATGGCTGTATTTCAGCTTTCTGAAAACTGGCTTAAGCAAGTTAATGCCTCAATTTCTGTATCTATTAAGTGGGATTCATAACTTCATAAGATAGTAAAAGTTGAGATTTTAAATCATTATGGCACATAAGGAGCTTGGATAATAGTCTAGAGGCCATGGCACAAAATCTAAGAATAAGCCTGCCAGCTGTTGGCTGAAAATCAATAATCTGGTCACCTCCAGATGAATGAGCCTGCCCTGCCCACATGCTCATTATTTCATACATTCCCAATGGTTTTAGTAGGCCTGAAACAGCATCCTTCCTTGTGCGCAGCTCCTGCTGAAGTATGCAGATTTCAGGACCCTGTTCTGGTGCCAACCTGGCCATCTGCCTGTAGCTCCCCTTCGCTGAGGGCTTACCCTGCCCTGTCCATATGTTCTCTCTTTGCTGTCAACTTGCAAGGCGCTGCCCTCTGATGCAGCTGATATTGCCAGGAGTTTTAGTAGTGATGTCCTGCCTACCCATGTGTTGAATGCTTTGCCATATTCTGGCTGCCTGAATTTGCCCTGTACACCTGCTCTAAATGCATTCTCCAAATGGATTGTGCTGCTCCATTTCATGCTGCATTTTTATTTCAGTGTTTCCAGGAGAAATATGTTTAAATAATCATCTTAAAGGAGTTATTTGCTCCCTACCCAGCTCTGAAACCCTAATGGTGGAAAATTCCAGCTTATTTGCTTTAAAAGCAATATTGTACTAAAAAAAAAGAGCATCTGGATGTTTCTTAATATCAGTATTACAGAAAAATGCCCATTTTTTTTAAGTTCAAATGATTCCACTGAGACTTTTAAGGTGCCAGGCAAGAAAACTGGGAATATAATTGTGAAAATATATAAACCTAAATTAAATAAACTTCACCTACTTAGTACAGTGAGAATAAACATATGCAACATTCAGTACTTGTAACTTTTTTCTTAAATTGCCTTGCTTTATAGCATGCTACCAGCCATAACACTCAATAAAACCAAGCAGTGCAAGTTACAAATGCATTAATCGCCTATAGCATGTAGCAGAAAATCAAATCAAATAGAAATGAATGATGGTGATAATTCACCCACAACATGCATTCTACCTCTCAATGTTAATGCAACATCATGTGGGTCAAATATAAATCTGTATGGTGGGTGTTTCTTGAGGACTGAAGGAGGGGTACATGATGCAAGTAGCAGGATGACGTGCACACACAAAAAGTATTGCTCTGCACACCAATAAATTATATGACAGCAAACCCACCATGCAAACACTAATTATATATTCCTTTTTACTAATTGTTTGTGGTCTCTTTTAAGTCCTTTACTACTTGTGCTACAATTTTAAGAGTTTTTGTTGGTGTTAAAAATAACCAACACACCCTCCCTGCCTTTAATTCAAGACCGTTTCAGTTTGTCCCATTCAGCCTTTGCTCTGCTGGAGGGTTATTACAATCTTGGCATTCATCTGTTGCATTTCTTTCAGAGAATCCACATAAGCAAAATCTGTTGGCAGGAATATTATTGGTCTAGTATTCAGTAACTTCTAATATATAAGAAACAGGATGCTAAAATTAAGACTCTCTGTATGCTCTATTTTCCAATTATTCCATTCTAATAGCAACAGACAATGGTAATATAAATCATAGCCCCAATTAGCAGTGTGTTCGTTGCTTGAATAGACTAGAAGATATCCAAATCTATGCAAAACCAGAGGAAATTTAAGAAGACAGTATGAAACAATATAAGATGACCCTTTACTTTGGCATCTCAGAGGTTAGATTCTTGGACTCATGCATGTAAAAGCATTGCTAGCCCAAAAGAAACTGCGATAAAACCACTGCTTTTTCCCCTGCCCTTCTTTTCACTTACCTTCTGAAGGCTGAGGGGTCCCACAAGGGGTGGAAGGGGTCTTCAGCTCTTCCTGGGACTCTATGGATGCTGGGCTGATGCACTTGGGTACAGGTGATGATGGGGCAGGTGAGGATGGGGCTGAAGGAGATCTCAGGTTCAAGGACAGCTCACTTCTGCCTCGGCTTACGCTCCGACTCTTCAGCTCCTTCTCATACTCCTCTGCTGCCAACCTCTCCAAGTATTTGTATCTGAAAGTTAAATTCCAGAAGGTTTCCGTAAAGAAAAAGAAGTCTGTGGCTGATGCTTGTTTATGGATGAAACACCTGCAGAGAATGAGCTGACTTCCTGACACAAGGGGTACAGCACTAAACTGCCTGCCTGCTCTATCTGCCAAAAAACGCACACCAAAGCAGAGACTATTTCCCTGAAAAATGTTGAATTGCTCATGACAAAACAAAAGCAAAACCCAGCAGAGTTAAAGAGCCTTTAGATACAGTATTGTGTCTGCATAGTCCTTCTCCTTTTGGAAGCATTTGCCTGTCCTCCTTTTCACCCTCCTCCTCCTCCTCCTTCTCCCAGCCCTCCCTTTCCCAAAACAAAATGCAAGGGAATAAAATCCAAAAGGAGGACAAAAAAAAAAAAAAAACCCCAAAAAAAACCCAGGCAAAAAAAAACAAAACCCCCAAAAACAGAGCCCCTTAATACTGATGCAAATAGACAAAGTCTGGGACCTGCTGCAAGGAGAAGCAAACGGTTTCGTGCAGCAGACAAAACCAGATCTCCCTGAAAATAATACCAATAATAAATGTTTGGATTGACTATCTAAAGACTCTGAACCTGCTTCTATTTGCTCTGAGAGCAATGCACTGGAATTCACTTTGTTCTCTCCAGAGTCTACAATGGAAAGTTTTCTTTTTTTTTTATTCTAAAAAATTTCTCTGCCGGACCCAGACATCCAATAGCTTGTACCTGACGTCACATGTAGTTTATTCATCAAAGTCACTTTAAAAGAACAAAGATACATCTGTTTTGCATTTTAGGCAGGCAGAACTCACTAACTGTTTATTAAGACCAGCTACCAATCATATTCTTCATAGTGTGCTTTATACATTTCGACCAAAATAACTTAGAAATATGTGCCTCTTCCAGATGTCTGCTAATTTTATCCACCATTATTTGCTAAGGAATAAATTCATGACTACAGCTGGATCGGGCTTTAGACTGTTTGTCTTACCCACAAGTGAGCTATTAAACAGGTTAATCAAGACTACTGCTTATGTCCCCAAAACACTGTGGTCATCCCCCTATAATCCACCACTGTAAACACTTTGTAACAGGGAACACCACTCCTCCCCCCTTCTGCTCATTGACAGCCCGGATTAGTGTACAAGGGTGCATTAAAAGCAGGCAGGGAAAAGTCAGCCACATGTGGTAACAAACATGCTTAGTGCATATGGCAGCCACACACGCATGCACATTTGCAAACATCCATATAGAGTGTAGAAACGTGTCTTTGAAGAGCACTACTTGTGTTTTCAGAAGCAATTTGCTTTATTGCAAACAGCAATAATGAAGAACAAACTCATTTTCTTTTATTCCTCCAGAGGTACGCACAGGCTTTGAACAAATTCTGCAAGAAAAAGAACCCCTACAGACTCTGGATGAAAATATAACAAGCCACATACTTGTATGGTTATAAAATAGGAACTGTTTACAGTTCTAACATGAAGCCAATTCTCGAGAATGATTTCTTGCCTTTTCAGTAGAGCAGAAAGCCTTTCACTGGCATCAGCTTAGTGTTACAGTTTATGAAGCCAGTCTTTCTATTAACATTGGTCACTTACATATTGCGCCTTTCCCCTTCCCACAGGTAAAGCAGATGGGACTTCAGATTCATAAAGAGACATTAAAATCAATCGCTTAGCTCTAACAGGTACAGACCAGCTGGCTGCAGCTGAGGAGGGTTTTCCAGTTTGCCAACAGAGTACAACAGAGATCTGGACAGATCCTCCTATAACAGGGGGAGCTACAATGTTTTATAGTCCTCAGATCTTTTTAAGCTGCTTTAACATTTTAGCTTCTGTAGCTGTATGCTGCACAGCCAATCAGCAAAGCAGAAGTCTATCATCAAGATGCGCCTTCTCAAAATATATCTGTTCATTATACTGAAAGAAAAAAGGGAACCAAACAGCAACTCTCATAGCTGCACATCAGCAAAACTAGCTATCAAATGGACAGCCTAATAAGCAAATACAGCAGTGTAGCCTAATAGAAACAATTCAAGAATCAGTTATTAACAATTTACACTTGATGCATGACATTTATTTAGGTTACTTTGTTTCTGCCTGATCTCTCTAACAATGAATGAATGCCAGCATCAAATACACAAGGTCTCATGAAGAGCAAAACCTGAAGGAGTTGAAAGGATGAGCTACCATCCCACTGCTGTACCGTGGATGTAGTTCCTCTACTACAGGATTGACACATTGCCTCTGTATATACTGCCATGATCCTTTAAATCTTAGAATTTAAATCTGTCGACATCATCACAGCTATACCCTTCTTCTCTAGAAAAGCTGAAGTCTGTGGGCTATCCATTTGGTATACCCCATGAACATGACATTCCACTTATCATCTTCAAGTGGACGAAGATATCATTGTGAGCTCTCTAGGTCTCTGAGGAATACCCTGAAGGTGATTCAAAATGTTTATTTACTGACAAAGTCATGGGGCAGAGAGCATCTGAGCTGCAAATCACACTAGGGAGAGTTTGGGAGCTCACATTTCTTGAGCTTATTTTTAAATTACCAACAGAAAACACTCAACCAAGAGAAGTAAAAAAAACCTCAAATTGTTGAATGTCAAGAACATGTGGAACAAATGGCACTGAGTTATACTCAGACCCTTTGAAACTGCAAGTCTTTCTCCCTCATACCAAGACCACTCCAGAGTCACTGGGAAAGCGGATTCCTCTATTCTGGAGCTCCAGGGTAATGCAATAGCACACAGAAGGCTTCGATGTGCTCAACATTATCTCCTTCCACTTTTCCAAAGTGATTCACAGGAAATATATACAACCCAGATTTCAACTAGGTTTTTAGAACTTTGGCTATAGCATTTTTTTATAGTCCATACATTCTCTTAAAGACAAGTCAACATGCAACTTGCTAGAGGAAATGAAATTTCACTTGTGCAAAGGTGTGTGTTAAAAGGATAGCTGCAGAAGGCCAATGTAATGGACAATATGTGCAAGACTTCTGCAACTTGAAAAAGGTTTCTCCAATATATATGTGCTGTCAAAGCAAATGTGTCTTTCCGCCTTCCAAGGAAGAACTGATAATTCAACATTTCAGTTCAAAAGAGCCCTAAGGATAAAGACACATTCCTACTGACCAGTGAAATTGCCTCGGATTGCACAGCAGTGATGTCTTGCTGGTGAACACTTCCTCAAAAGTACTCCAGTTAACTTGGCGTGTTCTCTTACAACTTGAAAGTGCTGGAGAGCTTGCTTCTAATTTGTTTCAAATCTTGCTGACAAGCATGTTTGCTGTAAAAGCTTTTACCCTGCTATGATCTGTGTATGATGCTCACATGCTCAGACACATTTCATTTCAGAAAATGTTCTAAACTGTTTGTAATTGTTTTGGCTGGAAGGACAAAGGAAAGCCCATCCACTTATTGTTAAGAGATTCAAAATCATTTTCTAATATTAGCTACTTCAGCCACAACAGATCAGACTTCACTGGAAAGAAACCAACTGCCTCCTGTATGAGGATTTTGTAGGGGAAAAAAAGGAAGAAAAAAATTCCAAGCAAAACAAAAAAACCCCAACAACCAAAAAGCCCCCCAAAAACACAAACCAAAAAAACACCCAAACCCAAAACACAGCAACACAATGATTTCTGAGATGACTGCTGTCATACTTTGATAAAGTAATTCCAGTTCTTTGCAATCCTAAAGCATCTCCAGAGAAAAATCTCTAGAGAACCATAAAAGCAGAACTGAAGCAATCTGGATGATTTTCATCTACTGTTTATTCAGTAACGCGCATACTTTCCAGGTAAAAACAAGAGCTCCCTCCAGGGTGTAATTACTAATGGAGGTAGAGATGAAGCTACTGAAAGGCAAAGGTCTTTTATCGAGAATTCCTTGAAAAATGTGCTTTCATAAGCACATACTCTCCGTCTGCTTCAGAGCTTTTAAACCATTTAATCAAATTTAATAAAAGGAAAAGAATACCCCAAGCCCTCAGTCCCCTTAAATACGCTATTTAAATAAAACAAAAACAATACCCCAATGATAAACACTGCTAAGCTTTGCAATTTACTCAGTGATATTTAGAGAGAAAAACTGGCCCTGAAAGATAAAAATATGATGGGAGAGTCAGAACCATTTCCATCAGCTTGTGACTGCAGTTTTGCAATGCTTGTGACCCTTATTTCCTTTATCCTCAGCTGCCTTTTCTGACCCTCCAGAAAGCTTGGGATCCACTGGGTGAGAAAGACAGGCTTATTCAATTTATAACTATACTAAATTTTGGCAAATTTCTGAGGCAAATGGAGTAAGCTTTTTTTCCCACACAAATAGATAAAAGATAGATCATCAATCATTCTTATGCACTCCAGTCTCTCTGCTCTTTATTTATTGCTGTGCTTACAGCTGGACTTAATTTTTCTCTTTAATGAAGAACTTTAATGAAACAACTGCTTTCTTATAGAAGTCTTTTGGAATAAAAGTGTTCTGTGCATGCAGAGTTAAAAATGTAAATACATGACAGCTCCACAGTAAAGAATATAGAAAGTGCAAACAACTAAAGGGAAGGATGGATGCATTATATACAAACCTCTCTTCTCTTGCTTGTCTTAGTTCTTCTCTTTTGTCTAAATAATCACGGCTAGAAAAGAATTGCAGTAAATTGCAGAGGAAACCAGTAGAATAAGCTAACAGAAGTATAAGTACAGCAGGAGAAACAGGTCAATACAAACAAGCTGATCAGAAACAATGAAGACTATTGCTGATAAAAATGATTAGTTTGTTTTTGTAAAAAAGGCCGAAAAGTGTGTGTATACACTTATCCATGCATACTTCACAGGTATGTGTACACCAAATACATAGTTCGGAAGATCTTTACACATAATTATAAAAAAAACCCCAAAAGTGAAGAACTTGAAGTACATTTTGAACCCTAGTAACTGAAAATTGATATAATTAACTGAATCCATAATAAGCAGGCATTAGTGGCTATTAAACCAGTCCTCATCTGCTCTATCTGGAATGGCCCAAAACAGTGACTGCAGCACCTGGCAAGCCAGATCAAGGCAGGGAGCATACCGTACCAGCCACTTTCTAATTTACCTTTCCTCAGTGTATTTTAGGCGTCATCATTGGAAGTGGGACAGTGGACTGGCATTACAGAGTAGGACAATTCTTTGCTCTTACAAGGTGCATGCAGGATCACTGGACAGGTAACAATCTGTTACTTCTTTATTTTTCACCCTGAGTTTCAGATACAAACATCCCTGCATCTCTGGGAGGAGCTGCCCTTCTCTCAGCTCCTCAAGTAATTCATATATTTGGCTCTTGCCAGGTCAACTTTTCGGAAGCCTGAGCACTTTGATCTCAGGCAGGTCTGTCAAATCCAGAAATGCAATGCAAATTTAACTCAGAGCACAGCAGAATCCTGCGAACACCCAGCCTCCCTCAATATCACAGCAAGATAGTTCCTTACAATGTATTTTTAATATTTTGTTGAATCTGACAGACAAAACTGATGAGATTTTCACCTTATTTGTTAGATTCTTCCGCATTGCAACCTAAAAGTACCAGAAAGATTTTCACAACTATTCCATTTATAAATAAAACACTGTTTTTTCTCTTTAGATTCTGTCATCAAAGGAATTACTTTTCATCTACCACACCAACAGATATCAAATATCTGCTTGCAAGTGCTCTTCAAATGTCTGACAATAAGGAACATACATTACTGTTTCAAGCTACCTCCACATTCTTTAAATCCCTGACCTGGTTATACTTTTATCATATTTTCAGAGTATTCTTTGGAATTACAATAGCTATGGGAATAACTCCAAGGAAAAAAAAAAATCTAGGAATTTTTCAGCAGGCATATTTTAACATTACTCTTTCCCCTTTGAAAGCTTTCACCCTTCCCTACAGCTAAAGAAGAATGCCCGTATTTTAGGGCATACTGTTCTATACATGCAGCAGATAAAATGGTCCTTTTCCTGAGAAAAATGATCATTATGTAAAGCGTTCCTTTTGCTAGCAATAGCTTATGAAGCTTTTTGATACCTCTCCTAAACCCAAGCTCTTTCACAACTGGTGATGCTCTCCTTTAAATTATCTTCAATTTGTCCATAATGGTGTCAGGAACTAGAGTAATGTTCTTGAGGCAGTTGGAAAGAATGAGATAACAAATGAGTCATGAGGGTAAATCCAGTACTGCTCACGAGTTTTAAGGCTGTGAATTGCAAGTGCCATTTTTAATCAAAAATACATCTTCAGAGACTGTGTTTCTAGCCAGACTTATATGATACTGTAATCTCAAGAACCCTTGCAAAACTGCCCATGACTGCTGTGGCTTTTCCGCCTCCTCCTAGACTGTTTAATCAACTGTTGGATGCTGTCTGTCTGTGAAGTTTGGTGGCTTTAGAGACCTTCTACTCAAATGCAAGTTACAACTTCTGGGTGACCAAGGAACTCAAATCTAGATGATGAAAACACTTATCATTGAAAAACTGTCATCTTAAAAATGCAACACAGTAATGAAATTTAGTTAACCAGTTTCTGACTCGGGAGTAATGGTATGAAGATGTATATTTAAAAAAAAAATGTTTTTTCTGACTTTAAGGGATCTCTTTTAGTGACAGAATAACTACTGCAGCCAATCTCCAGTTAAATGTGCAGATCTGTTATTCAGATAGGTCAAGCTGCCAAATGTCCTGGTGGCTTTTTTGGTCTGGAAGTTTCCTTTTTGAAAGATTATTTTGGCTGTCCATGGCACACTGCTGCAGCCTGATGGTACCACTTAGAGGGAGATTTTTTGGAAGTGCCTTTAAGACTGAGACCTGATTGTTTGCTTCAGGAGAACATGGGCAGTTGTTGGCTGACAAAGACCCTATTATGGCGCTCTCCCACCTTCCCTCTGCCTCTCATTTTCTTCTAAACTAGCTATCTTCTGGAGTCAGGAGAGTATCTCCTTCAAGCAGCCAACCAACCAACCACTAGTAAGTTACTCCTTTTTCCAAATACACTATGACACAGATCATTTCTTACCAAAAAGATGATTACAGTGAAAATAATCCTGCATACTAATAAGGAAGCTCACATGAAACCCAGTGCCATGTGTTCCATAAATACCAACTCTGAGGCTACAAAACATTTATCCTACCATTCTTCAGATTACTACATTATGTGTTCTATGTTTACTTTTCACCCTCTTTATGAGGAAACAAATTGATTTCTTAGTGTATACTCTTCAGGCAGTAGGCAAACTACTTCAGGTACAGGCTCCTTATCTATCCTAAGCTCACTGTAGTCTTTGTTAATGCCGGTGATGGGATTTTCAAGCATGGATTTAACAGGAGGAGTCGGCTCGTTTCTTACTCTCCTCAGGCAGCACACCCTGGGGTCCCACAGCACACAATATATTCCCTGATGTGAAAATGGAGAGTCTTATATTCATCTGTGGCCTTTGTCTGGCCACAGCTTGAGCAATAATTTTGATAACTGCCTTCTGTCAGTTGCTGTTTCCAGGAAGAAAAGATGCATGTTCAGAAAAGTGAGAAAAAGTAGTTTAAAAACACTACCATACATCCCAAGACAGCAAAACAGTTTTACTTTGCAGAACCCAAAAAGACGTCTCAGTGTTGTCCCTTCCTCCCTTTTAGATACCTTCCTCCCACTGTTTCATCTTCAAACCCTATGCCTCACTGAGATTTACTCTGAGAAGTATACTAGCTAATAAAACCTGGCCTCTGCAGATACCCACATGGTATAATTGGCAAATACAAAGCTTCCCTCAAAAAAATTGTCAGTTTACTAAATGCTGGTTTGTCATAATGTGTTCAATGTGTCAGTTCTTAAGATACTTAGATCAAGAAAGGTATCTAAAGAGATACGCAAACTATTCATCAATTCTTTTGCAATTGGATGTCTCAATGATTTACAAATCCATCACACATTAAAGCAACAGACTGAGAGCAAATTTGGTTCCTACTTGAATTTGTTTCTTTCTTCACGTTCTATCCTTTGCAACCTTTCTTCTCTTTCTTTCCGTCGTCTTTCTCTTTCTGCTGCCAAGGACTCCTGATGCAGCCGAAAAGATGATGTAAGAAGACCACCCAAAGCTGGCCTGTAGAGAAGGAAGATCAGATTTCTCAGGGTCACTTTTATTGATTATACTGGCAAAAAATGAGTAGCAATCATTCAGCATGTAACATAATCCCAACCAACAGAATGACATTGCAATATTTATGTCTGGATGCTTCAAAGCACTGGCTAAGTGTCTTCTTGCTGAATTGATTTGAGATACTGTGGTGAGCTTATGAATGACAGATAGGGTAGGCTTCTTAAATTGCTAAATTTCTGACAAACAAATAAAGTACGTGTAAGAATTCTTCAGCCTATTTCAACTGCAATATTGTCTCATTACCTATTTTTTGCTGTGTAATCCCATTAACAGAAAAGCTAAAAGAAAGGCTTATCTGCTGTCTAGCCTATATTTCTGGTTTTTCTGCCATTTAGACCCATTCATTCTGTCCACACGGAACAGAAAGAATAGTTTACTGCCACCTGCCTTATGGCTAAGCAAGAATTAATCTGAAAAGGGACTTCCTGCGCAGTCCTCTGACCATAAGTATGAACTGGATGCTCCATGGTAGATTACTATCATGGAAAAGGCTCAATGTTCCCATCAGCAATGTATATCAAACTTCCAGCTGCTGTTCAGAAGGCTGTTAAGATGCATGAGAGAAGATGAGTAAATGCTCAGTCAAAAAAAAAGTAGAACTTTATTTTGGTCAGAAATGGTAGCCTTTACAGTAAAGGCTTCTCAAATATGTAGATTATTTTTTTCTTTGATATTAAATAGCTTCAAGTAGCAAATACACTTTTAAAAAGCTACATTTTTATTCACTTACAGTTTGGTCTTGACTTTTTACTGCAACTACTTCCTTGGCTAGGAGAGTGGCTTCTCTCTTTCCCCAAACATGGTGGTATTGTACCGCCAAGCAATCACATGGCAACCAAATGACCTCAGAGAAAACATGTCTTTCTTCCTGTCTCTTAGACAGGAAAAAACTGCTTTGTACAGGGTAGCTTTATGCAGATGTAAATGTATCCACACTGATTGAATTAGACTGATAAAATCAAAAAGACATAACTCATGCAGAGCGGCTTCTGTGCATTGTTGTAATATGAGTTTTGCAATGAAAGGATTAATAAGAGAAATATTGCCTTCTCTGAAAAGAAACTAAACCCAGTCTAAAGGAAGGTTCCCAAACCAGCAATACAAACCTGAATAATTTTTTGTTATTTTTAAGAACTGAGACCCTTTCCCTTATTTATTTACATGCCTATGACTGCACAACGTAGGCACTTAGTGTAATAGCACCAGTTCACTAGTGAAAATAAGTGCTGGAGAAGACAAAAAGCGTTAATGCAAACCTATCTTCCCCCAGTGTCTATGTCTGTGCAAGCAGGAATGCCACAGAACACAGATATTTCAGCCCCACTGGCAGTAAGGCAATATAATTTCAATAATTTCAATAAATTGAATTTCAATATGTCATATCCCACCCGCATAAACATTACATAAGATGGTATAAAACTTGATATTCTGTAAGCCTCCCTGCTGGCACTCCTCCAGAGCTACAGTATCAATGCTGGATCACACTCAAACCCGTAAAAAACTCTAATACGTCTCAGCACTAAGAAAAGCAAGAAAAAAAAATCTCAATCTCAAGCCCCTACAGTCAAGTACGTGTGGTGAATTTTCCCTTGAACGTATTTTACATTTATTTTAACTTTTGACCTTTTAGTGCATGTTGCAAGAGAAAGCTCTTGGCAGAAACAGCAGCACTGCTGTACTTAAGATTCAAAAGCTAGAGCTCTATCCCGGTGGTAGCATGAAAATCCACGTCCATAAGGTTGAATTTATCATCAGAAATTGCTCTTGGAAGCGGAAAACTAGATAGTGCCTTCACATGAAGACTCCTGAGAATAAACTAAAAGAGATGTCAGGAAGAAGGTCCCTCATACCTTTTCTGTGTATTTAACTTCCTATCTATCCTGATCCATCCCATTCAGCTTACCTGAAGCCTGCAAGCTCCAATTGGAGTCAAAGGAAGTAATGACATAATAAACCCTGAAGGAAAATTAAGGGGCAGGATGGGGTGATGCTGAGAGACCAAAAGAGTGACTTCAGTTCTGCACAGCATCTAGCAGGTTGGAAAACTTCAGCTCTGGCTAAGCTTTCTGGAGTTCCACAGTAAATACACATTCTTACTCAAGGCATTACAGGGGAATCACATGGAGATGTGCAGCTCAGTCCTGCAGACAGGATCCTAGCCTGACCAGTAGTATAATGTCTCCACATGCCAAAACACCTTGTTTGGAGGTGTGATCTAGCACAGTTTGGCTAGCATTGTTCACTTGGCCAAAATTTGCAGATGTATGAACAGCAGCGTCACAATCTAAATAAAAGTTCCACAGTGATATAGCCAGAAAACAAGCCAATGTCTAAGAAACTGAAAATAAATATCCATGCACCACATTAGTTTGCCACCTCTTGGGAACTAATCAAACAAATAATAATTAGCCAAAACTTGTTATTTGCCACTGGTTACTTTATGAAACCATATTTCAGCTGAGTTACAAGCTATAGTGCAGCATGCACACACATACCTGATCCAACTACTTTGCCCAAACACAGTCAGCTCTGGACTGTCAAATTGCATACAACAGTTTATTACCTGAAATGGTCAAAACTAACATTTAAAGCTGCAAGAAAGTTCTGTTGAAACCAGTCATAATTAAACAGACAGGAATATGGCCAACTAAGTCCTTGTGTGGCACTGACTTCTTAGAACACCAATAGTCAGGGTTTGGGTTTTCACTCACATTTAGAAAAGGACAAGCACAGAAACAGAACTTCTATTGCTGAGTTAGTTCTTGCTTAGTGGTTAGACCCTGCAGTGTCCAGCCTACGCGACCGGACACATCTCCCCTTGGTGAAGACCACACCTTACACCAAATGCTGAGATTGTTTGCTCTGTGAAACATCATAAACTCACACCTTCACTGTTACTATCAAATACTAACACAACTGGTATTTGGGTGCATCAATACTCTTTTTAATGTGAACTGCAGATGTAAATGAGTATCTAATATTTCAGTATCTAATAAATTCTATCCTTAATTTTCTACTTGTGTATAAACTAAATCTGCAGGAAACAGGTGTTACTTTCAGTGTGTGCAAACCTGTAAAATAGCCAAAAGGAAAAGCAAGTGGTAAGAGGTCTTGCTTAGGTAAATGGTAAGAGGACTGTTAGAGTTCAAGACTCTAAACAATATGAAAAGGCATTTGTCTAAGTTTGGTTTGTCTTCAAAATCTGATTTTTGTGTCTTTTTATTCTCCAGGCAATAATGCTTAACTGTTCCCTTTTGCTGAACTCATACTTGAACAGCAAATGGCAGTGGGACTGGCCAAATCAGCTGGTGGGAAGGCCTGATCTGAGCCTTCAGGTAATTTTGGTGCTTTGATGCTGTTAAAAGTGACAGTATCTTCAGGCCTCAGGAATATTTAAGTCTCACTGCCACAGGCTGCATTTTAAAATGGGTAAGCAAGGAAAAGGCTACAAAAAATTAAATCTGGCATTGAATCAAAACTGGTAAGAGATTTTAACAGAAAAGAGTATGTGAATACTGAATGAAAACATAATAGAGTGATCACTCACAAGATGGGGCTACAGCTAATATATGCCAGCATTTTAATGCTGGTGTCATATGTTACCAGCTAGTAATATCAGCCATTTGTTCAATTCCACAAATACAATCCAGAAGGATGCTTACCCTGACTACTATTTTTAGTCTTGCAGAGGACACAAAGCTATTAACAATGGACTGTTAATATAAAAATATTAACAAAAGCTTTCTTCTGCCTGCTGTTAAAACCAGCAAATGCCAAACAAGCTATGTTGTTACACTCATTCCAGAAAGAAAACATATGAGAAGAACACATCTAATTCTGGGGATTTGTGAACACAACTCCACACCATGGCATTAGGACCTGGAGTGAAGCCAAAACATTGATTGTAGGCCAAGGCATTTCCCAATAAAAATTCAGCTAACCTCATCTAATGCACTTAACACAGCAGTGAATTAGTAATTATTATTAAAAGCACAAGATCAGGGAGACACAAGATATGTTGCACTTTTTTGCAAGTATTTGTAGTTTTCTGGCAATACACCCGCCACAGACTATATGCTGTGATGGAGAATGTGTGACCTGAATTACTCTGGTCTTGTTGAAATTGAAGAAAATACTTCATCTTACTGTAAGCCACTTTGTTCAGCAAAATTGTAATTATCAAATTCAAACATTCTTCATTTATGTTAACTCTGAAATACTCTTCTTTTATGGCTGTGCTTTCCTCTGTTGAATTTTTGAAGCTTGTTAAATGGAAATGGTTATCTATAGCAAGAATACAAAATACAGATGAGTATTTTAAGGAGCCAAAAAAAAGTTAACATGACTTAAGAGAGGAAATCCATTTAGGTCATAAGGTTAATATTCAGGATTTTCTTTAATATCGCAAGGGTCAGAACCATTAATAACCTTAATAAGGAAGCACTAATTACCCATTTTTCCAAAGTGCTCTTGCCCCAGCAGTCATGGGAATGCTATAGAGAAGGAACGACAGTCGGCAGTTCCTATTCAGACCTTAAGTAACTCTAAATGTCTCTTGGCTTTAACAAAATAAATCCACCTTCCAACTTAGAAAGAGACAAAAGAGGAAGCAAAGCTGCCAAGAGCCATATTGCTTTTCACAGTTAAAGAAACTCTCTGTGTGTTATGTCTCTCTACATGACACGGCAAATTCAAAAGCATGTTGATATAAGATTTTGCAAACAGACTAAACATTGCTTGAGGAATCTTTACAAAACTTCTCTCAAAAATAAACACAAAATTGAGAGATAAAACTACTGACTAATGCTTCCTTTGAGACAGAAACTTGAGAATGACCAAGAGAAGACTGACTAATGTTAGACTTTTAACTGGCCTGAGGGGTTACAAAAAATAAAGCTTATAGTGGGGCAGAGCTGTGCAGAGCCAGGGCAATGCCTGAGGACT
>WYDI02026356.1:0-27985 GCA_009867235.2 Psittacus erithacus | reverse complement strand
TGTTCCTGTCTTTCTCCAACCCACAGCTTCTCTTGCTCATATGAATCACAATTTGCCTGGAAGTGGCTTGCAGATCCTGCCCATGGAACCAGGCTAAGTTATGCGTCCTCTGAGCATCAGCACGGCACACTGCATGTTCAGCCAGCAACATATTGTAATCAGAAACCATAACAAGGTTAAGCTTTCTGTTTAAACATATGAAATCAAGAATACTGCTTGCACAGTAGTTCAACAAGCAGCTAAGCCAGTGTAAGCCAGCACTGCTTCCCAAAATGTAAATCATTGAGTAATTCCTAAGGTCGCTTCTCTTCCAAAAATCTCAGAAGTAAAGTTGAGGCTTTTGCCCTGGGCCACCATTATCAATTACTAAGCTATTCCTTCCTCATTATGTCATTCAGAATGAAAGGTGTGCTTGGCATTCACCACAAGAAAAAACGGCCACTATCTCTGGTATGAGAGCCCAGAGGGACCAGACAGTAGTGGATACTAAATTCACAGTGACTGGCCATGAGGACCCAGAAGTGGAGCTTTGCTAGCTGAACTTTCTGGTGTTTGATTTAACAGCTAGAATAAGAGAATGGGGACCATGAAATCCTGCTCCCTTGGCACACACTGCCCTGAGAAGACAGCTTTTCTACCAAGGCTAAGTGCACTACTGTTTGTCTATTAAGCCCAGTGGGAACTGTCTCCTGGGGCAAATGCATTTGAAGAAATATAACTTGGCAAACACCAGCAGGATTTTTTTTATGGCAACAGAATGAATTAAAGCTGGTGCTGAATTCATGAGCTGTTGCCTTAGAAGTTAAGATCCCTTCAGGGTCTCCTCTAACTATGGCCATGACCACCAATGCATACACTTCATCACCAAAAAAACACCATGAGGGGGTGTGGAGCTTTGTAAGTAATGAGATTGCTGTCCAGCTCCAGACAGCTCCAAGCTGCAGCTTTCAATGTGAGTGACCATCTTACACTCAGAGTCTGAGAAAACAATCTTTGGCTAAACAGAAATAGCCTATGTGTGAGCACAAGCCATGGAAATACAGAAAAGTCTTAAAATACCTTCTTCCCCTAGGCAAGGAAACAACTTGGAGGTACAGAAAATGCTTTCTCCCTGTTGTGCTCCAGCCATGTCTTGCTCTTCCCCTTTGTTGCCAAAATTTATGAGGTTAAGGGATTGAGATAGATTTTTTTACTTCTTCTTTAGGAACTGGGAGAGAGTTAATTAGTGATTTAAATCATAAAGAGTGTGAGCAGTGTGTTTATGGAGCAAAGCAGTCATTAGCAGTTGAAAACAGGAGGATGGGGTTATCCTTCTATCCTCCTTCTATCCTTGGGCATCAGGAACAACTTCTACAAGCAGAGACATATGAAAGAATCAATATCCTTTTTTTTCTCTCCCAATGAAGGCTGAACAGAAAGTGCCCTGCAATTTGCCCTACGTCAGCAGGATTCCTAAGGCTGCAATATGCACTTCAGAAACATGCTTCTCCACAGGGGACCCAGAGAAATGAGAGAACACAACAGTATTGCAAGAAGTTGGCAAAAGGCTGAAGCTGAATTTAGAAACCAAGAAACAGTCAAGTAAGCCTTTTCTTTTGCAGTACAATCAGAAATATATACATTATGTGGATTTCAAAGAATAAAATCTAGTTACTTTGCATTCAATTATACCCCTTTTGGATTCCCTACTGATCTTAGCCAAAGAGGGTTTCAAAAGTCTGAATGTCAAAATGTCAACCACACTGCTTCCTTCCACCTAAGTTGTAGCTCTTGTTTACATAAGCAAAATGCAGCCAAGGGTTTGAAAGGCCTGTCAGGGTAACTGAGTGGAGCATGAATCATTTTGCTGGGCACTGCTCTAAATGATGCTTGTTCCTTCCTCATTCTTGAAGGTCAGATAAACAGTACCAGGAACTGCATCTGAAGCTGTTCTCTGCATGATAAAAGACAGGAACCTTTCTGCAGAGGCTTTGGATAACTGTAATTGTTTACTGAAACCAGAAAACTCACCTTGGAGCTAACCATTTATATCCATCTGCTTCTTATCAAGTGTCTTCCTCCCCACTTTTAACTATTTTTTGTGTTTGAATCCATGTAAATTTTTACCATGAGAAGGTAGGAAATAATGTTTACATAATCTAAGGGAAACACCATTCATAAAAGACTGTGAAAACTTCCACAATACTTTCCACTTTCCAACTAGCGCCAAGCATTGCATCATGCACTACACAGCCTACTCCAATGAGCAAAAACTTTCTGTTGATCTCTGCGTAGCATTTCTGCAATGCATGTCTTTCAGGACAATAACATAAAAGCAGGCTTCTGCCCTTCAAAGCAGTCACTCCATTAGAGCCTGCTGAACTACACAACAGCAATGGCAGCGTACTCAAAAAGAACAGACCAAGACTTGATGCAAAAGGGCATCTGAACCTGTAAATCTGATTAACTTTCAAGAACTGCATCTATTCTGCACTATTTCATATTCTTAGCATCCTCAAATACAAAAATTCAGAAACCCTGGTAAGCTCAACTACCATGAACAGCAAGCTGCACATTTAAACAAGAGTGCAGATTTCTAATCATGTGAGGTAGAAAGAGGTAAACGTGACCTGAAGGAAGGACAAAGATTCAACTCTGAGCACAGTTTTCAGACACTTGAAACGTGTGAGAGGTCTCATAGTTAAAAGTTCTTTCCAGTTTCACAGAGTAAAGCAGGGGCAGGTGTAATGGCTCGAAGATGCTGCCAGACAAACTGGCCTCAAAATACGAAATATTTTTCTAGCAGTGGTGTTGAACACAGGAACGTTTTTCGGGAGAAGTCATGCACTGCCACTTGAAAATACATGAAGGTACGGGCTCTTTCATTTAGCTTCTCTGAGACCCATAACAGATGATTAGAGAGCTCCATTATGGCCCGACTCTCCATGAATCTGTGAATTTTACAGCTCAGTTTCATCCTGTGAGGCCAAGCATTTTGGCTACAAACCAGCAACACGCTTACACGCATGCTGCAATGAAAGCTTGCTTCCTTTACTGGAGCAGGGCTAGAGAGATCCATCTCTTGCAGGACAAGCCCAATGATCTTTAGCTATCTCAATGTTTGACCACTTTGGGGTTTCTTTGCTGCAGCAGCAATCAGAAGCCTAAGATAGCAGGGGCTTGGAAACCTAAAACTTCAAAAGCAGCAGGATACTTTAAATTCTTGCTTATCTTGCATCTATTTTGATGAGGTAAAAGAGGTTGAAATAAGTTTTTTATTATGGTTTCACTATGCAATAATGTAACTCAGATAAGGAAAGACAAATTGAGGCAAGTTTTCTAGGAAGACGAGCAAATGAAAAACAATGCCTTTATCAAAAGATAAACTTCATGTAATTACTCACTTGAAAAAAAGGGATTAAATCAATACCTCATGGCTAAAAATGCAAGCATGCTGGAATAGTCTACAATAAGTAGTAGACTGGAAAGAATGTAAGGCATTAGGTAGGCTCAAACATATACAAACACACACAAGCACATAGAGATGTATGTTCTATAAACATGTAGAAATAATAATAATAATAAAGAACAAAAATTAACTGTAATACAGAGAAAGGATCCTGAAAAAGCCTTCAGTTCTAAAAAAGGGTGGGAGATGGCATTTTTATGAATTTGAGGCCAATTCAGCAACAAACAATCCAAAGTCCGTATGGCCTAACTGGAAATTATTTCATTAAGTTATTTTATTATTTAACTAAAATCTTCTACCTTTCCTCCTTAAACTCAGCATGGCATCCTTTGAAGCCATCATTTACTTTCAAGTTGTAACACTGAGTCATTTCTGGCAGTCCAAATATCTTGTTAAGAAGAATTTCTTTCATGTACCCATAACATTTTCCTATCTTCTACCACTAGCACCTTACATAATTCAAAAGATTATCCTGATTCTTCTAAATACTACTTTTTTGCTGTTGATGTGGTAGAAATACATCCAGCCTTTAACACCAAATCACAGAAGGGCTTGAGTGGGAAATGAGCACATCAGATTTTTGTCCATTTTCTTTCCAATATTAGAAAAGATCTGGCTAGAAGATATTTCCAGTAATCATTCAGAACACTTCTCTCCTGTATATAAAGGAACTGTTGTGAAAACACTGATTAATTTACAAACCTGTCAGATTTGGTCTCTTGAGGTGGTGAAAGAGTTGTCCCATAACGAGAAGTGGGTGTTGCAGGGGCACTCACACCAGAGTAAGGTCGTGGAGAAGAGTAAGAGCTGCTGCCATAGCTATTGTATCTGAAAAAATAGGAAGGAAGGTAGGAGAAAGGGAGAGATAGAAAGAATCCATCAGCAAGCAGATATGCAACAGTAAATCCTCTTGTCAGGGGATGGCAGTGATCCCAAACCTCCACCTTCTGAAAATATTGCCCTAATCCCAGCTTTAGAACATGCAACCTATCATCTCATTTTAGTATTAACCATGTCATGGCCATACCCAATTCACATAGTGAGCTATTGGTATGGAAAATAATGAGAGATTATAATGGTCGTCTCAATTGACAACTCAGAACAGGAATAATTAAATCACTACTCAGTTACTCAAAATTATTAGCTGCTTTGGGAGCCAACACCCAGCTATTAGAAAAGGGATCAAACCAGTCCAAGTTAGCAGTATTCATAGATAGTGAAATTAAGGAAAATGACAGTATTCCCTAGACATGATCTGAACATGGACACCCATTGTTTGACAATGTTTGCAGTATAAATGGAAAGCATTCACATTCTTTTCAATTAAAGCAGGCAGTATTTTCTTTCCCCTCCTGCAGTATTTCATAGCTTACGTGCCATTTCTTACAATATCTGTAAAAAATTACCACCATGGTTAAAAAGGCATACCTCTGGAAGCCATTCCTTCCATTAAAAAAACCCACTCAAGCCTTCTTGACTTTAATGTAAGCTTGCTCATCAAAGAGAAATTGTTTCCACAACTCCTGGAACGACCACCTCCCTGGAGTCCCTTGTATCAATGTTTTCACCCTGGCTACCGTACTGAATAGAAAAGGCACTTGTGTTGCTTTGCTGTGCCCTTTAACCATAGCAAGTCAAGAGAGATTCCCAATTTGGGAAAATGTTAACTTTTCTATTCACACAATATTCAGACGATACTGTTTTCCACATGGACAGCATATGATGCTCTGTAGGTGAGTAATCCACAAGGCCAAATTACCCAAACATCAAAATTCACTTCAGGAAAAGGAGCAACATATTTTTTCTGATTACAACTCACAAGATATAATGTATCTTCCTTCACTGTATCTTTTCTCTGCTGCTTCTTTTCTCATGCACATCAGCACTCAATAATTTCAGACAGCAAATTTCTTTGAAAAGGCTGGTTAGTTTCCTTCAGCTCCATTTAGCCCAATCATTTAGCCATGCAAAAATTCATTCAAAGTTTCAAGCTTCATTCCTTGGGTACAATAGCATTGCTGCTTGCCAAGGACCGTGTTAAAATCAAAGTAGATTTCAGTTAGGGGGTTTTATAATGGACGGAATCATCCTTTAGAGAACATGCTGCCTTCGGCAACAATTCCTAGTTCAGGTTTTAGAAAACACCTTACCACTACCATCAGTTTTTGAGACACCATGTTGACTACCCAGGAACAGAAGAACAATTTTGGAAAAAAACACTAATATGCACATTTCTGAGCTACAAAAGGAAATTTGCAGGAAATAATTGCCCTCCTGGCATTCCTGCCCTACAAGCCCCACTGTCTAGTGGCCCCGTGGAAGGCTGTGTAAATGGATAGTGTGGGGCTTCTCTGGTAGCACAGACCTGGCATGGGTCTTCTCTATTCTGGCTATGCCAGTACCAAGTGAATGATGAGAAAACTGCTGTCCCGACAACAACTCTGAGCTCATTTGGTATGTTCCTGACATTAAGAGAAACCTTGATTTCCATTTCAATCAACTGAAAGGAAACCTTCTTATCAACCTTTAAATTTGCTTTTCTTCTCCTTTTCCCCATGAAAAAGCTGAAACAGCTTTTTCAGAAGAAAAAGAATCCTTTTTCAGACTGATTTCAGTTAGTCCAAAGATAACTCTCATTCAAATGGTGAGAACATACCTTCTATGGACTCAGACTACAAGTATTAACAAAATCAAATTCAGAGGGACTAGCCTGGACACGCCATCTCTAAATACCAAATTCAGAGGGAGACAAATGCTGAAAGAGTGGCAAGGCAAAATAAGCACACCAGGTAAGTCAGTATCCTGTACACAGTGTTTATCTTTCTAATCTTCCCCTGGTAGTGGTTATCACTTCCACCTTCCCTTCTTGTCTCACAAACTGATGCAGATGCAATGGTCTTGTCCCAGGACACTTCACTCTGAAGAAACCCCAGGCATTTGCCTCTTTTATGAACACATTACTGCCAAAATTATGCAAACTTTGCTCTCCTGTTTCTCCAGATAAACCCAGCACAATCACCCCCCACACCATGCCCTTGGTCCTGTGTGGTGACTGGAAGCACAAGGATGAGCAGAGGAAAAAAGAAATTACTGCAGAAATACTAAATATTGCAGGAATAGGAGCTATTGCAGGAACAGGTGGTATTTAGATATCTACTCTAAAACAAGTAAAGCAACAATGAGAGCAATAAATGAGTGTGGAGGCCTAAGGGAAAATTGCACTAATGTAGGAAAATGAAAATATAGAGAAAACCCAGCGTTCAAGCTGCAGGTAAGGCAAGATATGCAAACTAAGTCCCTTGCCAACATCTACTTGGATTTACAGGCTTTCCAGAAAAAAGACAGAAAACACCCACCTATCAGAAGAGAAAGATTGAAAATTAAGAGGATCAGAGGAATCAAAATATTTTTTCACATGCAGAAATTCAGATAGACTGCTGGAGAGAGGAAGAAATAAATACGTTCATAATATATGTGTACCTTTTCAGCACGCAATTCAAAGAGCTCTGACTATTGGGAAGGACAGCTAAAAATCATCAACCTCTTTTTAAGGTTCTTCTTTGGCATTGTTTTTAGTGATATCTACAGTCAATCTGGTTTACTTGAAAACAAATTGAGACAGAACAGTATCTTTTTGTTTTTAAATGGGTGGGATGATGAAATTACAAATTAAAATTAAAAACTATGAGAAATGCATGAGGAACAGCTGAACTGAGCATATGTTGTGGAGAGAAAACTGTCTATTCTGAGTGCTATAGTCTCATTATCAGGTTTAATCTACTTCTATTACAAGCATGAGTTGAAATTGCACATGATAGGGATATGCACTCTAATCTAAAAACAAATTCGGGACCTGGCTGTCCAGTCTTCGAAACTAGGATTTCACCCCTGAATTCCAAGTGCTGATCTGATCTCTCTTGGTTTTATAGCAGAAAAGCTCCACTAATTTTAATGAAATAATGCCTGCGAACTGCAGTGTTGTAAATGAGAGCAAAATGGTGCTCCTTTCTGTGATCTCCCAAAGCACAGTACTTATCTACTGCTGCAAAAAGGAAGCCAGAATACTTATTAACTGTAGACCTTTAAGAGGAGTAAGATGAAATGAAGGCAACAAAGGCAAGGAGAGAATATCAATATCAATCAAGTTAAAATACACGTTTACAGGACTAAAACTAATACAGTATGTTCTGGAAAGAATACAACACAGAGTGCATTATTACCACTATAAAACTCTTGAAAAGTGTTATTCATTTGGCTAAAAATTAATGTCAGCTGTATAAAATCTACCTGTTTTCCCTCATCACTTCTGCTTCCTTTTCCTTCACAGATGCTGGAGTCTCTTCAAAGTCATATGAGAAGAGGTGAAAAGGAGTATGTGGTACATAAGGTAATTTCTCCACAGTTGGAGATGCCTTTGGAGTAATGGATGCTGATGAATTTTGGGAAGAACTCAGCAATGCGGCCGCAGGTGAAGGTGGTGATGAAAGGACAGAATTATGATGAGTGACAGATGAGTCAGGAACAGAAGAGGAGCTGCTAGGAGAACTCTTTGCTCTAGAGTAGGAGAGAGGCCTCTTAGCTGGAGAAATGGCACTGGAGACAGCTGAAGAATCAGAACACTGTGAGAGGTTTTCATTCACAGCCTCGCATGCACCTGGGACCTCACTGCAGGAGGAAAACATTGTGAGAAAGGGAAGGGAGGGAGAGAAAAATGGGGAAAAGAGAGATCAATAGATAGTATCACTTGGAGGAAAAACCCTAAAGTCAAGGAGAGTCAGAGAAACAAAAGCTTCCAAAATTTAGACAAACATCTCATTTTAAATGAAGAAAACTCACATCTCTGTATGCCAGTGGGATTCTTCTTGGAGTTGGAAATACTGAGGAATGGAAGCAATTCAGCTTAAAGAGAAGCAAGGGATTTAACCCACAGACTTCAGAACTAATTTTCATGAATCTTTCCACAACCATTTTCTGAACGATTTTCAAGTATTTCAAGTTAGGTTGTAAGCATTGTCAGAACAGTTCAAAGCAGTTTCAACACACTGAAGAACATGGTCCACAGAGTATAGATGCTTCTAGAAACAATCTGCATGTCTGCCTCTTGAAGGCCAGATATCTGATTATCACCCTCCCTGGTGAATTGATATTTTTATTAAAAACACTCATCCACCGAAGATGAAAATAAAAAAATAATCAGCACTGTTCTGGCAAAATTAAGGTTTAGGATTATTTCAAAAGCAACGCCTTACCATATCATTTGTCTAGGTATGAAGGCACTAATTTCTCTGAGCGCCTGCATCCCATTGTTAGTGACTTGAAGCGCTGCATCAAGCGCAACAAAAAACACATCTGCTTTGCTCTAGTGAAGGCAGGTCCTGGTGAGTGACAGAAGCAGCAAGGCATGTGAAAAGCCATGGGATTCTGAACTGTGAGATATCTGTTTTCACTAGTATCTATAGCATAAACACTGTGCATGGGCTCTGGGCTCATCACTCTCAGGTGGCTGATTTCATTCTCACCTTTGCAATTCATCTACAGGCAAGCAAAGCATGGCCCTTATCTGAGGACTCTGGGTTTGGCACAGCGTATGCAACAAAAACATACTACATGTAATACACATGAGGATATTATGAATTTATTCATCAGGTATATACCAGGTAATCATTCTCAGAACAGAAATACCATGGGCAATCTAGAAACCTTCCTGTATTGCACCAGCTGTGTATGACAGGAGTCACTGAAGCCAGGTTAGTCCTACCAATCCTGACAGCATCTAACAGAAACAACCAAGGTGCAGATCATTTTTGTTATTCTATGGTGACAGTGAAGGGAGCATTTAAAAAAGCCATGGGAATATCAACCACTTATCTCCAAGTGACTACTCTTTTAAAAGATCAATAAATAAAAGCACATCATACCCTAAAAGCACATCTTCCTTGCTTGCTTTTTTTAACAGCATTTTATTATATTCATGTGATCTAATAATAAGGTCTGCCTTAGCTTTGACTGTTAAGAATTGGTTTTGAGGAAATTATCACTTAATTTCAAAATTTCGGGCAGCCATTGGCAAGATTTGCAGACTGGAAGACACTAATAACAACAGTACAGTATTTTCTTTGGAATTTGCGCATTAAACAATTTCCTTTCTCCCCTCCATGCTGTACAGTGTCTGCATGAATGTGGTTTATTTAAAACAAAAAAATCCAGCTTCATTTGCCGTGTTGCAAAGCCAAACAATTTAACCTAAATCAAACAGCCGTCTGGAAGAAAGAACATATTTTCTTTCTTCCAATTTATTAGGATAAAGTTGCCAGATGCCAAATCCATATATACCTCTAAGTGGAAAATTTTACATTGGAATACATTTTTGACAGGTGGTTTATTTATATCCATATATACACAAATAGGCAGGTATGTATAAAATGATATATATGTATCTATCAGCTTTCCCTCAAAGTAATTATTTCCTATTAAAACGTGAACAAAATTGATAAAAATCATAGGCAGCATTCAAAAAATGTCACTCTTCTTCATAGTGACAGGTATTGTTAATAAGGTGGCATCATGAAACCAGGGACGCAAACCTAAGAAACCAACCAACTACCTCAGCAAAGAGGTTCCAGTTTCACCATTGCCTTAACTGAAAAGATAAACTTAATCCATGCTTAGAAGTTCTGCTTTTGGATAAATCTTTTAAGATTTGTAAGCATTACTCATTTTGTACAAAGGGAGTGACTGCAGACGATTCTTACTGCATGGAGCCTATATAATTAAACATTTTTCCATTAACACATACACACACACACACCCCCCAACAAAGCTTTAAATTGCAGAAAGATATCCTTGTGGGGTGGGCCTTAACAGGTGATATAGGAACGTGAGTGAAAGGCAGATGCTGCTGCACACGGTGCTGGTGAGTTCATGCCAGAGCCCAAGGAAAAGGTGGAGGGACATTGCTGAATCCTGGTACCTGGCGTTGACCTGCCTAGAGGCCTCTTCCTCCCCCTCATCCTCAGTATTGGGTTCTGTGACTGGCTGTTCTTCTTCCTCCTCTTCATACTCCTCCTCCTCTCTGAGGTCAGACCAAGTAAAGAAGCATGCAGTGGGATGGAAAGAGAGAAGGTGGAAGAGAAAACAACATGAGTCCCCAGAAAAGGAAATGCAATGAAGTTAGAAATGGAAGGAAAGCATGGCAGGAAGTGGGCAGTTATTACCACCCTATGTTAGACAAAAAGCCACCGAAAACCTCCTGCTTATTATTTGTTGGAGCAAGGGTAGCTACCAACACAAAAATTTTATCCTTTCCCCTATTTACATTCTTCATTGTGAGTTTTTAAGACCCCAAGGATGCCATTGTTTTTTCTTGAGCTTGACTTTCCATTTGCTGCTGCCCTACCTGCAGAGACATTAATGGAAATATTCATGACAGTACCACCTCATTAGCTGTTAAGCTATGTCTGTTTGGCTTAAAGGACACTACATGCTGTACTGGCATGGGAGAGCTGGCACTGACCATCACACTTTCTAAATTAACACAAATAAAACATTCCAGTTAAGCAACCGCTAGCTCAAATGAAAAATAAAACAGGGTGAACCATCAAGTTAGAAGTAACAGAGACACCATATCAGTTCAGGACTATTTGCAAATAGCAATATTTAAATTATTGATGCCAGTACATGAATTATTTCAGTAAAGAACAGTTAGTATGGTCAAAGCAAGCTTTGGTTCAGCAGTAATTCTGGCAAAGAGGAATTTTAAGACATGCATAAAGCCTCCATAACCTACAAACCACACAAGTGAAAAAGAAAACTGTATTAAAACCAAAAAGGCTACACTGTCTGCCTCCTTTCATTTATGCTTTTTCCTCTTCAAACGAACAGACTTGTGGAAGACTTAGAGAATATTCTCTCTTTGGACTTACTTTGAATTTGCAGTTGATCCAGTTCTCCACTTGATAGAACAATGTATACCACTAGGTTATGCTCCAGGCAAAAAATGAAGCATACAAACATTATTAAAGTTTGTAAGATACTCATATTCCTTGCGTTTTCCTGAAAGCTGGTTTTCTTTTCTCTAATTCTGAATGGACTCTCTGTGCATTTTTTTCCAATTTAGAATTAGTTTCTGTGTCATGAGAATAATGAATAGTGATCAATGAAGATCACGAACTCATGGTGTAAAAGGTCGACCCAAAATTTGTTGCATTTGTATGGAGTTAGTTATGAAATAATCAGGAAAATGGCAGCACCTGGAACTTTTCCAGCACTCTGGCAAACATCTACAAGGGTTTTCATCTACAAACCTTTCAACCATTCCTAAGGCATCACAGTGGCACAACTATCTCAGCATTTCTCCATCTGCCTGTCCTCTCCACAAACATATACCTCCTCTACAGAGACACTTCCCAACTTCCACACATATATATAAGAAGAAATGGAGCTGACCAGTGAGTATTCAGATCACCCCTTCTCCTTACAAGTGAGCAGCTCAAAACTATCTTCGTTATTCTTTCATGTAAAGGGCAAACATCTGCAGCTGCCAGTCTCACAGCAATTACATTAAGTAAATAACTCATGAAGCTCTGTGAGATCATGGTTCTCTGATACGACCACAATACATCCTATAATGCTGACAGTATGGCTATTACTTACAGGAACAAGAATGGTCCTGCTATTACTGTGCTTTAAGCTCCAACCAGGTTTCCAAATTGATGATGTCAAATTCCTCACTGACCTCAACTGTCTTAAAATGCTAAAAATTGTAAGTGAAATACTCATTTGATATGGTGGATCTCATAAATTTGGAAGGGTTCTTTGAGATTTTATTTGCTCACACAAGTGCATGGTAGTAAGGTCACGAGTTTATACAATACTGGTTGAACTGGGAATCACGAAGTTATAATTGCACTGAACAGAAAGAGAAGCTGAAAAGAAAAAAACATCCAGAACTGAAAGGATTAGCTCACATTTAAGGACCACTTTATAACACAGGACCATCAGGTCCCTAAACTAACAGTTGCCAGGTGAGCAACTCATCCAGGATATTTTCCTTGAGATTTTGCCATCCCATTTTTACATCTTGTGTTTATACGGTCTCAAGTCTTGATATCAAGTCTTTCATATACCAGCAGTGGAAGCTATTCCCTTTCCCACCTTTCAGAATTTTCATAATCAGTGTTTATCAGATTAGGGTCTTTAACTGGTGCCTGAAGGCCTGAATCTACTTGTTCTGTACAGTCGTTTTCCCTGGAGCCAGCTGAAGCTTGGAACTAAACAGGGACTTACTATTCTGATTTTAGGTATCTATTTTTTAAAATGCTGAGCTTATGTGTAGAAAGAGTACAGCTGTCAAGTGAACCACATATCAAATACTACAGGTGTGCAGTAATCAATTAAAATACAGCCTTCTGGGTTTTTTTATTGCTGTGCAAAGTATTGCTCTAATCCATTAATTGGAAAAAGAGATTCCCATACAATTACCTTAATTCTCAGTATGAGCACACTCTAAATTAAATCGACATATAATGGCCTTCATGAAATTGGCATATATGACCAGTGTCTTACAAAAAATTTACTGTACCTTGCCCTGGAAGAACTAGTTGTCTGCAAAAAGTCCTGAAAACCAAGCAGGTTTTAGCAGCACAACAGAAACATCCATATAAGCCCAGGTTAACAGTTGAAAAACAAACCAGGAAATGGAACTGTGATATACCAACTTCCAGAGCTATCAATGACATATTTTTCTTAAGCACTAGCATTCCCTTAAAGCATATGCATATGCTTGCACTAGTATACGTTTAAAGGACCTTAGCTTTTTACATACACGTTTCTTTCTGGTAATCTGTGCAATACATTCCTGTGCTGATATTTTAATCTTTAAGTCAGTTACTGGACTGAAACTCGTTATCACCTGTTTGGGACCTGTAAGGTTTTGGTTTCAGTCTATAGGTAGAGACACACTCGGCCTATGAGAAACAGAACTTGGACCAGTGGCTGATTTGACCTACGTGGAACTGAACGGAATGTTTACCCCTCGTCCTCCTTCATGATGGGTCGTGAACTATTAATAATGTCACATGAAGGAAATACTTTTGTTTGCTGTGATGTTTATCTGCAATTTCATCTCAGGAAGCAAAAAGTGAAGAGCCTGCTTCTCAGATGTTACGACTTGCTGGCCTCTAAAGGAGCAGATCAAGAGTAACAGCCCCTTAATTTGTGTATTATTTGAGACTATTATATTTCAAAAGAACTATGCATATGCAGAAACCCTGTGTGGTAGACTTGCTTCAACAGTTTATAATCAGACACTGACATGACCAAAATGGGCACTGTTTCCAGGCTGAATATTTTGTCGGAAGTTAATCTCTTAATGGTTTTTGCACATATATCTGAACTGCTGATAATAACAAATAAACCTGAATTAATTGGGTGGGCTCTAAGAAGTGAGCGTATGCAAATCACGCAACCCTTTGTCTGCTAGGAGCTCATAAGAGTACTCCAAGCATTAATGAGACACAGCTATTAGAGTAACTGGCTTGGTGGACTGGCACTTCCAAGACTGCTGACAGTAGACAGCAGAGCCTGCTTGGCGAGAGCCAGCTGCTGAGATTTGAGATGGAAAAGATAATGAAATTTAGTTTCTTTACTCCTGACCCCAAAAGTGGACCTCTCTAATCACCTGACAGCTTTTCTTATGAAAGGCTGGAAATTAACTGGTACTTTTGCATCCCTAGGAACAGTGAAGTGGCTCTGCGCATCCACTGCCTTAGCTTAACTGGTGAATTCATTTCAGAAATTCCAGTAAGATCATTTTTCTGTCAGGCCAAGGACTCTTTCCTCAAATTTCCTTGAATTCTAGATCAGAAGCTTAATAGAAGCTTTGATTGAAAAGCTCTTTTCCTCTGCTAATATTAATTCTAGCAGGACAGCAGGCAATTGGCTGGAAAAGGCAGGAGCTGGCTTCACATGTGCTGACTGCAGAGGTGACTGGTGCTGTGCACAGAGGCAGCACGTTCTCCAACCTGGGGGAACCAATTTGATCAAGGGAAACTTGAACAATGAAAGTAAATGTGTGCTTAGAAGAAATGCTCAGTGCTTGGAAAGTCCTCTTTCAGCAGCTAAAATCACAGTTTCAGACACCTGGACTCTCCCCAGAAAGTGGATCAGACTCAGATCAGAGGAGAGGGGGAGCTCACAAGCAGGAATCAAGCATGCTACTCTTAAGCTGAAGAGACACAAACATAGATGGATAAAAGGAAATGATAATCGAGGGACTTATCCACACGTTTAGCTGAAGGCAGGGGCAAAATCCATAATCCATATAACTAAGGCATTAGGCGCTCTGAAAACAGCGACTCTCACTCCACAAGTACCCAGAGCACCAAGAAATGCTCTCCATCTTACTGGTCCCTAGACTTGAATAATGTTGTGCAGTCTCTGTCTTCTCCAGGCTCTCCCTAACCTCTTCCCTTTGCAGAGTTTTGATGAAGACAGCTTGAAAAAACTCCGGCTTGCTTTCTTCTATTTTGTAGCCCAGAAACACAAATTTCTCACTTCCACCCCCTCCTCTCATACCCCTGCCAAAAAAACCTCAAAACTCAAAACAAACAAACCCACAATAAAAACCCCCAAAGGTACAGCCAATATTAAAATCAAAGGCTGTGCTGAAGCAACAAAACAAACCCAAAGCCAGAAGACAAGCCTGAGCACAGAAACCCATTCCGCTCTGCTTGGTATCAAAGGAAATTTTTAAAGCGTTAAGATATGCTTTAAATCATTTTAATTCAGGAAGAATTTGACCCCTAACGCTTGAATATAGAACAATAAAAAAAGTGATGGTCTAGGCCATAATTAAGCTACCAATGTTTTTGTCTGCACATACAATGCACATAAAAGTTAATTCATGAGATAAGAACACATTAAAGTGTCTCCCTTTTGGTATGATGCCAATTTGCATAGGGCTCATTTAACGTTTACTAAAGTCTTAATAAATATTTCGTTTTTAATTTTGCAGATTATTAGAGAAAGCCTTAAGTGTAGTTCTGAGCCTTTTGCGACCATCCAAAGAATTATATAGAAATTGTCAGGAAACGTGAACATATGACTTCAGTGAAAAAAGGGTCCTAGGAGTTATGCGGTGACTCAGAAATGAAAAGACTGGGGAACTATAAAGCCATTGGCCATTATTTCCACACTCTCTGAAAATCACCTTATGTGCTGTTAATTACAGATGAGGAATTTTCTCTCTCCCTTTCTTTTTGTAATTAAGTCAAGCGCTTTTCAGTATAGCTTCTTTAAATTACTTTCAGTTACACTTTCACTGCCTTTCAGTGGAGGAGCTCCCGACTAGAAGGGCTACAGGCTACATTTGGTGAAGTAAGACCACCATTAGCCATGCCACAATATTATTCTAAACAAAATACTACTGCTTGTCTCACAATTTTTTCTTTAAGGTTTTGTGTCCCCCCCTTCAAACCTCTGACCTGTGTTACTTCTTGCACAACACTTTGAAAGCTGCTTCCCTGAACCCCTCACAGGTGAACAAACAGAAAATGAAAAATGTTCCATCAAGGAGAGATCTTTACAAGTCACAGTGGATGTAATTTTCTTTTTCAATTGCTTGCTATTGTCCTCAATTTATGGGTGAACTTCTACTTTCACAGGTTAGACAGCACAATTCATGGCAAAATTCCTAAGTCCTTGCAAAACAAACAAATGCCTTGGTACACTTCTGCTGCTTCACCTTTTCTTCTGTCCTAGCTGCCAAAACAGATTCCACTAGTCTTTTACAAGAAAGCCAAAAGTGGTAAAAATTTAAATTTATCATTTATTACTCTGTATAAAGATAGAGCAATATACTTTCCTCTCCTATCAAAAATGAAACTAAAGAAACCACCTATCAATTCCCCTGCTCATTCCCATTCCATTGCTACATGTGATAGACCACTGTATTTGGTACAATTACGTGAAGATGAAAATATATGAAATCATATGGATAATAACTTGCTTGCAAAGCCTCAAAACTGGGCCTTCTGAACTGAAAGGGAAACTAATATGCTTAATTACAAAAGATAAAAAGCAAATTATCCTGGTGTTTCTGCCTTAAAGAAAAATGTTAAAATATGGTGAGGAAATGACAAGTAATGTGAAGTACATGTATTGACTATGCCTTCTTACTAAGTGGTTCTTGAGGTTGCTGTTATTTTATCCTTAAAATATGATTACTAACAACATTTCCCACCTAAATAATATCTAGGTAACACCTCCACACTTATTTCATTGCTGCAGTTAGTTTATATAGGACACATCAAAGCAGAGTAAGACAGCAGAGTCTTGCTTAACATACTGGCAAGGCTTTGCAAAGACTTCAAGAATCCCAACTCTCTGATCATTGAACAGCATTGCTGTTTTTACATTTGTATGAGCAGAAAGGTAAAGAAACAGAATCGTGATGTAGAGAAACTTTAGGAGCAATAAATACCAAAACGTATACAGAAAGAGAGAAGAAATGGTGTTTTCAGAGCTTGGAACTGCATATTGGTTGACAATTGAAGGTCACTATTATTGCCCCTTACTTCAAAGGGAAGGATCAGGAAATGCTATCCTGCCAAACTGCTCTTTTTTTAACTCTTATTGCAGGGTATATGTAAAAAAAACCACTTTCCTGGCCTCAGAGGATCACGTTTACAAATACTGGGAACATACTGTGGAGGTAAATTCTTTATGGCATGTATAGTCCAGTGCATAAGACATTAACGCGGACCTCCAGAGAAATGTATTCACATCCTGGTTTGACATTATATTTCCTCAGGTAGTTCACCAAAGCTACAAACACAGTGGAAAAAAAGTAAAAAACCATTAGGCTAAGGCATGCTGTGCTTTGATTTGCTATGCAGCTATAACCTCATTTAAGTTTCAGTGCTCTTTTCATTCCTCTTGAAATTCAAACTGGGAAAATCTACCATTGCCTTTACACCAAAATACAGTGCTATCAATTGGATTCGGCACATATAGCAAGTGTAAAACATTTCCTTTCAGCAAGACTCACCACCAGCAAACAGTGCCCCTACTACAAAACCTTACGTCTCCACGGAGATATTTTAATTCAGATTAAAAGTTCTTATATCAACCTGAGACGGTACTAGGACTTGTAACTCCAAGTAATATGGAAAGTACTAAAATAAAATAAAATAAAATAAACCCCCAGCCACCACTGTAACCAGCATTTTGATTTATAGCTAAAGTATTTATATAATCAAAACATTTCACACAGTGTAGCGGAAAATCATCAGAACTTGAAACAGCATGACAAAACCCAGAATTTTGCCACAGTAAATGCTAGAGAAAAGTCAAAGATTAAGTTATGGTTTGGGATGCTTGAAAACATGGAAAATCATAATAACAAAAAAGTCTTAGCTGCATTTTGGACAAACTACCCCTGTAGGCCTGGCTCTACATGAAGCAATTTGAATAATCAGTTAATGGGGCATAATAGCCAAACTAAGGTCTCTGCTTTTGGTTGTTAGAAACTTGTTAGGAATCTGAAGTTAAACAGAAAAAATGCTTAGCATCAGAGGCTCAGCTGTGTTCATTGTTTTCTGGTAAAACCAAAATAATGTCACAATCTCTTCCTGCATCTTGACAATCCTCAAGTATCAGAAACATGTATTTTCTAACAAACAGATCCTTATGACTTCTCAGCACAGCTTTCCTTTACATAGACAATAATTTTCCAGTCTTTTTCTAGGACTGTAAAGGGTGTGAAAGCCCCTGAGCCCAGTGTCCCGCAATGTTCAATGGCACTGTGTCCAGCCAGCTGTGAAATTTGCGGGAAACTTTGGAATTCCCTGTGCTACTATTTGCCCAGAGGAAGAGTCGTAACAGCCTTCCAGCCAGAGCTCTTAACAAAAGCACAGTTCATGGGTACATAAATTCCTGCTGTTGTTTTGGTCTTCTGCTGCTGTTTTTCTTATCAGCAGAGTTCTGAAGGCCAAGTTTCTTCGCCTTGAAAAATGTGGAGGCCTCAGGTGAACCTGGACAGTTGGTCTTCCTCATACCTTTTTAGCCCTATGGTCTAAAAAAAAAGATAGCTTTTGAAATCCAGATTTGGTCACTGATTCAAGATACATGCCCTGCACTGGTGTTCTTAAGATGAAAGTCAGCTCTTCCGCTTGTTAGGTTTCAGACACAGGAATGGCGACAAGTCACAACCAAGGCCTTATTATCTCTAGATGAACATGTATAGTGTTACATGATCAGTTTTAGTAACTCTTTTGTGATTTTTGATGATATAAAGAAAATCAAAGCTAAGAAAAAGCAGAAGAAAACAGAGCCTAGTAAAGTGAGGTATGTATCTAATCCTAGCTATTCAAAACTTCATAAACGTCAGTCTTTGTAACCAATTCCACAAAGCTTCAACAGAGCTGTTCACTCAAATGTTGGTACGAGGCATCAGTGTAAATCTCATAGATGGGGTGGTCACTGTGCAGTACTGAAGAAAGGGAAATGCACAGCAAAATGTGAAATATATTAATTCAAAGAACTCAGAGAAGTACTTGTGTCTGGTCCGGAAGTATAGGGCTCCTGCCTGTTCAGTGTCAAGACAGCACTGAGAACTTCTGAATTACCTGCCTTCTACTCCCTTGAAGCCAGACATGACAAGACTGAAAGACAGACAGCCAATTTGTTTTTTAATGCTTATATAGCCAGAAATCACTGCATAAAATAACACTGTCGATCTAGTGCAAGTTCCATGCCACTCCTCACATTTTCCCCTGACTCTATCCATTGTGTGGTTGGAAAAAACTAGCTTTACTTTAAAAAGAAAAAAAACCCCAAAACATGGAAGAATTTGTTTAAAAGTCTACCACTTAAGAAACAGCATGCTAGACCACAGACTTAGAGCAATCAATTTGGACCAGGGCAGAAAACCTTAGGAGATGCCATCAGTGAAGCATTTAAAACATCATGTTAACAGGACTGACGGTCCCACCAGGCTTTTTGGTGCTCTATGCCATCATGGTAAAAGAAAGAAGTTTTGAGCAAAGCAAACCTGCTGGTGGTCAGGACTGGCATTTTAAAGTACCCTGCAGCAGCTACATACCTTTAAACCAACCTTCAGCCTTTCTTAGGAGTCGTTATCAATTTACTTATTTAGTAATAGACATATAAGACTGTGTTTCACTCTCCATGAAAACTATTTTAACACAAAGCAGATTTGGATTCTTATTTGTTTTGAACCACAGGCAAAAAAGTAATACATATAGTTTGAAAGAAGGTTGCCAAATGGATGAAAAAGGCCTGCAAGTCTTTCTTTTGGTTGCCCTTAGCATTTACGGTCAACTTTTCCCAGCTCAAAAACCCAAAGTCTGCTCTCAATTAGCTTGGCATAGATCAGAGCAGCTCCACTGACTTCAGACAGCTTTTCTGGATATAGAGCATTGTGAGACAGAACAGAATTTGGCCAATATTGTCCTTTTTTGTTTTACCGGCACCATGGATTTTAGTTTTTTTGGAAGACCTATCGGTTGACACAAAGCAGATGACTGTGGACAACCTGTTTGATGTGGTAAACAAAAGCAAAGTAACTGCCAAACCAGCTGACACAGTTAGAAAGAAAAGAAACATGAACATTGTGGGAAGGAGAATGTTGAGGAAGAACTCAAACCTTCCTTCTACTGATTTTGGTAGTGAAGTCCAAAAATAACCGAGAATATTGCCCTAAATAAAATTTAGTACAGTATAAGAGTGTGACTTTAATCTCTAAGCATGTCCCTCAGAAGCAATTCCACTGAACTTGATGGTGCTGATCCACTGTAAAACCAGACACAGAGATCTACAACCATATATAAAGTTTAGATACCAGGAGGATAAACACAAACAGATTATCATATTAATATAGTTTCTTATTGGTAAATAAAATGTAGTGAAGGAATAAAGAGACTGAAACCCATTTTATGGACTATTTTTCAGAACACAGAGCACTGCAAAAACTTATTGCAAGCTTTGCTCCTTCCTCGACAAGGACTAGGATAATGAACTAAAAGAAGGTCTTTGGGAGAAGACAGATCTTTCCTGGATAAAGAAAAGTTACTTTCAGCTCAGAGAGGTAATAAATAATTTTTATCCATTTGTAGATTCCTCTCTATAACATTAACAATGGAAGACGATGGGACACAATATGCATTTCTTTTGACAAAAGCAGGTAATGCCTGCATCATGTTTCAACATCTGATTCTAAAATTTCTTTAGAAATTGCAGTAATTCCTAAACTTATGATGTTCTACTAAAATCCTTTAAACCAATCAATATGTTGCATCAGAGACCATGTGCTTCAATTTGAAAATTTAATTCCAGTGCGAATTCTGCAGAGAAAAAAACTTCTTTCCACTTAAGATTAACTTAAACTTTATAAATATGTAAAAACTTCATATGGGTCATTCATTCACTATTTCTCTGTTTAAATGCTAATGAATGGAAGCCACAAAGCTTTTACTTATTTTTTTTTTTTGTCCCAGTTTAGCTCTTGAGTATGGAGATACTGTTGCATTCATCTGGACTATTTCACTGAAAGTTGAGAGACTCACTGGGATATGATAAAGCAGGAAGGCTGGTTTTCCTCTTCCTACAACAACTGCAGATTTTGACAGATGATGAGACTAAAAATGTGAAGGATGGAATCTGCTTTTCTGAAACGCTTGTTTACCAGAAAGCCAGTGGGATTTATAGAAGAGCCAACATTTAATTAGCATAGAACTTGCATCTTTGGGTACCAAAATATATTGTGTGGTCTGTAATGTCTGATAGGAAAAAAACTGATTTACATAAAAATAATACTCCTTTGTCTTTACCTGCTGAAGAATGAGGGGGTACGACATCTACAAGATTTTTATTTAACTAATATGCAAAGTAAAGATCAGCGTTGCAAACATTAATAACTGAATGCCTCGCTCCTTACAGACACAGATGAGCAAGTTAGAGATTCCAAATAAAGTTGAAGAGAATTTAATTATTTTCCTAGAGAAGATTCCAAGGAAAACTGCAATGTGAAATTAAATTTGACTGCTTAAATGTATACTTCTTTCCTGGATTTAAACTTAAATTATGCTTTAAATTATGTCATTGCGAAAGAGGGTGTGGAGAAGAACTGGATAACTTTTTTTTTTTTCCCCCAAAAAAAGTAGGGTAATTACTGAAATTACACTATGTTGCTGAAAAAAACCCCTTACATTACAAAAGGAACTTACAAAACTAATCTGACGTGGTTCTACTCCTCTGATACTAAAAATCAGCTCAAACACAAATTCATTAGGAGTTACTGAAGACTGCAAAATGAAGCTAATAAGCAAGCATTAACAGTGAGAAAGCGTACTGGTAGAAGCTGTTGTCCTGCATGACTTGTATTTGTTTAATTACAGTAAGGGAATTGACAATTTCTGTTGAGGTGAAGCGTTTCCTCCCTTCTAGAACAAATTAATCAGTTTTAAAAAGATCAGTGATATCTGCTCCACATCCATGGATACAGATCCCCATTCACATTGGTAAGTCATGAAGCAGGGCCCAAGATCATGCACAAGGTATCCCACGCACAGCAGCTGAAGGCCCCAGCTGTACTCACACTGAAGATGCTTTAAACTCAGCCTCAAATGCACTGTCATCCATGTCATCTTGTGAGATCATGGGGCTCTCAACTGCCAGCCCACTAAAGATCCAGCAAATAGGTGGTGATGGAAAATAAGCATGAATGTGTTGCCAAATGCAAGAAGAAAAAAAAACAAACTCAAACAAAGAAGCCATTATGCGATATACAATATGCAAGTGCTGTTTAAATTATCTGGAGTCTTATATTTCCATATTGCCTAAAGCCATTAAACTTTAGTCAACTGATTTGCTTTGCAAGAAGGGTTATTTCACATGTAACGGAGGATCTGAAGACTCACATCCAGAGCTAACCAACAGAAACCTTCAAAGAACTTCCAAAATGTTATGATAAACACAAGATATGCTCTTCATGGAGCATGCTGTGGTTTTGCAAATTGCACCTTCAGCCATGGGATGAAAATGTCCAGATTTAGTTATCGGCAGCTTGTGTATCTTCACCTGAGCTAGTCAGCCAGATTCCATTTATAGTCAACAGAGAGAAAGAGCTAGTTTCAGAGCATGACTCATCTTGGTTGAAATTTCAGGCATGTAGGATACGTTAGATAACTGAAGGCCTACCAGCACTTGCTGCACTCCACGGACATCAAAGGGAGGTGAGCTGATCGGACATCTAGCTTAGGCAAAGTAAATTCCAGCCCTCTTGTGCAGTAGTCAGACATGCTGAGTATCTGCAGCTCCCTTTTTCTTAAGCATGAGTGGCCCAAACCAACTGTTATGAGACTGGCAAAACCACCAGCTTTGAATGACTCCAGTGTTACAGACTGCTGCTTTACTAGTCTCTTTCAATAATTATAAAGCATTAGATATATTCACTACTACAGTGTAGCCTCAAAGGAAAATATGCTGGAATGCTGATTGCTACGGGAAAACAAAAATGAAAAAATTAACTGTAACCTATACAGGACAAATAGCTCTGCATAAATGTGACTATGCCCTTGTGAACAATCTCTTATAATGTGGGCATATTGATTATAAAATCTGTCAATAGATGAAATTATGCTTGGTTAGTTCCCACATTAAATGCTCTATATCATGTGGGTGGGATCCATTTACTTAAGAGTAGATGGTGCCAAAGAACTTAGCTATGTAGATATGTCACCTACAAATCAATTTTTTGTTGTTTGTTTGTTTTAACCCTAACAGAGGGAAATAGCGTGTCAGATTAATAAAATACATAACAACAAACATAATGGAAAGTAAGAGGGGAAAAGGAAGGAGTATTTCCCCAGCTTATGCACTTACCTCTCACTGAGATCTTCAACATGCTGTCCATGGCCTAGCATGAAGCTAGTGTTTGCCTGACTGCACGGGCTCGCAGGGGCCGATAAAGTGCTTTTGACATTCTGTACCGAGTGCCTGCGGCTCCGTCTGCGTTCTAACCCCCTTCGCTCATTAGTACCAAGACTGGCCCTTCTCCGGTCCTTGCGCCCACTGGGAGGGAGGTCAGCGCTCTCATCTCCATCCTCATGTCTCAGTGTCATCTGAGAAAGAAAGGAAGAAAGGTGAGGCTTCTGAAACGGTTCCTTTAGGTACTACAGGTCTTCAAGCCTAGGCTTTAAAAGTTAATGGATCTCAACACGATTGACTTCTATTATCATCATTATTTCTGTAGCTAACCCTGTAAGTTGCTGTTTATCCATTAGTACAGTGTAGCAGCTCTAATAATGGAATTATATACTGATGCCTTGTACAGAACACTACAGGACCTGCAACAACACATGTATATGTCTCTTAATTTGTTTGGTTTTTTTTAACATAGGACTTCATTTTCAAGGAAGCTGAGCTGTGTTGGACACCTAGCTCTATTTGCTTCCAAAACACTTAGATGAAGCCTTGGCTGCAGTGAAATCAATAGAAAAAGCTCTCATGCACTGACTGAACATTTCCCCATGTTCAGACATGACACTTGTAATGTTTGAGTGGAAATTGCTGTTTGCTGCTTTAGAAAGTGTTTTAGAATAGTGCCATCATTTCTTCCCAGTCAAAGAAGAGATCAGCAGATGCATATGTAACTACATTCCTCTAAAAATTTCCATTCTGACAGATCTCCCTGCAAAGAAAACAAAGGAAAAAGCCCTAACAAACAAAACTATTTCTGTGAACTGGTACCACAATGGATTAAAAGAAAAAAATGCAGACCACGCATCTCCTCTAAGCCTCCCAACTTTCAGCTGAGTGTTACTACTTTCACGTATGCCTTTCAGTAGAAAATTGAGTATTTCCTGCCAGTTCAGAAGCACTGTCAATACAAAGGAACATATATATAATATCAGAAAAGAACGATGTTGATAGTAGCACCGCCACAGTGACATTTGGCATTAACTTCTGACACAGGCTCATCAGTTGGAAATAGTAGAGGAGTAAAATACAGGTGACACATCCAGTATCTTGAACTACAGCACACTGCTGACACGCCAGTGTGACATATCTCTAGCAGAAACAAAGCAAGTGCCTACCTCAGGGTACATGAGGAGAGATATCACTGGCAGACACAACAAAGTTACCAGTGATTCTTATCTTAAATGCAGCATAACATCTAAGTAATCTTTATATGAGAAAGTTCCAAATAGACAGTTACAGAAAAGGGCAATGTGGGTGATCAGAAGAATGCGTATCTCCTTGTTTCTATTAGTCTTGTTACTTTGATAATTCCTGCCGGAAATGACTTTAACAAAACAAAGCAGGAGAAGTGTGATATCTCTCCTTAGGGCATAAAATGTATTTCAATGGGGAAAAAAGATTTTTCAGATAAGGAACACTGGCAGGAAAAAAAAAAAAAAAAAGACTGTGAACAGGCATGTCTAAATTCGGTCTGGTCATCAAGAAAAAGCTGGTACCCAAGTAAGCCTAATGCTAATTTTGCAACCAAGTCTTTCATTAGACACAGCATGAGCAAAAAAAGCCCTGCTTTTAAGATTAATGAGCATCTTTTAAAAAGGATTTTATGAACTGATGCCTCTGACAATAAAAAAAGAACATGGAGCTCTCTCATTCTCATGTTCCAGTTTTGGCCTGACTCCTCCTGCAAACTGCTATATACAAAACTTAGCTGCTAAAGTTAGTGAAATGACATGGGTATAGAGATGATGAAGAAAATGGAGAATCAAATCTACCAAGACCTTTGCTGACCTTAGACAGACTACAATAATTTCATTTTATCACATCAGAACATGGATTCACATTTACATCACATTAACTTCAGCCTACACCTCCCTGCTCCAACACTTACCGAAGTCTGAAAAGAGGCTAATTATTAAGAAACTGGATATCCTACCCTTACATATTAATACTTCAGAAGTAGTTACTTTATACCTAGGTGGCGAATGTGGTCTCACTCATTACTCCACTGCTGCAAAGTGTATAGGATCTGGTCCAGTGTAAACTCTTAAACAAGGACTTGCTGGGTATTCAGCTGCAGAATAAGTAGCATTTGTAAAACTGAGCTCAGCTGAACCTTTTTCATGAGCTGAATACTTCTGCATATGGAAAGAACTTCTACTCACTTCAGGATGTGTAACTAGAAGTCTGAGAAAGTTTCAATTGCAGGCAGAACTGCCTCTAAGGAGGCTGGTAAATGTGCTTCTTTGCCTTGGAGTATGCCCCAGAATTAGTATGAAATGCATCTGCATTAAACCCAACTACGTACCATATATACATAGGTCATGTACACAAATGTGTATACTACTTCTAGCAACCAGATGTTTTCCTTTTGAAATAAAAGAGATAACAAAATTTCACCTAGGTTACATACCCCCACCTCCTCTTGGCTTTGAAGTTTGCACAGGCCGTAAGATGCATAAAACAGGGCATGTTATGTTACCTCATAAATGTTAAATTGCTCAACTAAGTCCAAGTCTGTTCCTTTCTTGTTCAAGTGTCTCTGTGAAATAGCTTCAATGCCTAGCTCCTCCAGACAGTCCACCACGTCATAGAAAGAGTCTTGATCTGGCAACCCCGACAGCGTCTAAGAATCAAAGGAAAAACAATTAAATCTGTTTGTTTTGAAAAGAATTAAACAAAGGTTTTTAAAAGCGGGTGGCAAGTGGTGCTATGTATGATTTCAATAAACTTAAACCCATGATATGGGATTAGAGACACCTCTAGGAAATAAAAAACAAGCGGCACAGCTTTTAACAAACAAATCTGTGCATGGTGTAGAAAAACGAATAACTGGCAAAACAAATCAATGTTGTTATTTCATACAAAAAAGTATGGAAAATGTGGGTCTTTAAAATACACAGTTGGATTCTTCCTGGCTTCATTCAAGCACAGATTTAAAGAACAGAGAATGCTAAAGCATCAAACACAGGGATAAAAGCAAAGAGAGAGAGAAAAAAATGGTTTAGCTAAAACCAGTTAAGCTGATTTCCTACTGATTCCTCTAAATTTTGGCCTTAAGGAGAAAAATGCACAGCTGCGTGATGTCAGGACAGCAGGAAATATCCTGCACCATGTGCCTACTGTCCTCCACACCTGCAGCAGAGGTCACCCCCCAGTGCACAAATTGTTGTATATTACAGAGATAGTGACTCACCTCCTCCCTCCCTCCAACTTGAAAAGTCTTATTAAAAGTACACTATCTCTTCAACTCCTAGAAAATGTCAAGAGAGTTACTAGTTCCTCGTTATGGAGCAAGTTGTTTTCAGTGACATGGGAGAGGAGTTTGTGCACACTAGAAAATAAAGAATGCCAATAGTAACATCTACTGAAAATGAACTATTTGAGTTTCAGAGGTTTTTATGGTAACTGCTCTATGTTCAAGACAGAGCACTTTTCTTACCACAGTAATTTCCCATTTTTTTTTGTGAATCCAGAAAATCGAGAAATGGAAGATGGTCTTCTGCAGTATACTGTGTATCCCATAGTATGCCACTGCAGTGTACACAGCAAAAGAGACTAAATCAAACCACTCACAGCTTTACTGCAGTGATGAGTGCACTGCACAACTTTGTTCAGAGCACAAGTGAACTTCATCCACCAGAGTCCTGCAGACGTTTACAAGGACAACAGAAAACTGCTATTTTGGCTTGCACTGATTTCTACTCATCTTGTGCTGATTTTTTGCTGTTCCTTATGGATGATGCAGAAAAATCAATGTAATCCTGCGCATGTTGAGCAGAAACTACTGAACATACTGCACAATCTACTTGCAGAGCAACATACACCTCATTGCAAGAATCAATTCAATCTGCAGAAACAGCAGTTTCTGCAAAATACATGACAGTGCAAACTGGAAGCAATAGTTATTCTTGATTATATCACCAGATATGCTTACTCTGAAGTAGCCTCCTCTCTCCTATTTAATTAGCAAAGTAACTAATCTTTACTCCCAGTAGAGGAGAAAAAGAGCAAGAGATAGAGACAGAACATACAAAAAGCAGGGCCTCTCTGAAAAGTGTTTCATCTTCTTATGTCCGGGATGAGATGAACTGCACTCTGAAACTCCTACTTTTCTGAAGCCCAGCTTTTCCAAAGAGGCTCTTAGCAGCAGAGTGCAGAAGGGAGCAGCCCTGCTAACTAACTCTGGGGTGATTCCCACACCAAGAACCTTTACATTCAGAAAAAGTGGTCTGAATTATGTGACTAACAAGAAAGAGGAATAGACAGCTGACATACCCTGCCCTGTTAAAGCATCTGATGTCTGGTGAGGTCCATCACAAGAGAAATACAAACACCACTGAAGTGTTAGGATTATACGTTCAGGGTTACATGTTGAGGCTCTAATTAAGGATTTAGAATCACAAAATCATAGAATAGTTAGGGTTGGAAAGGACCTTAAGATCATCTAGTTCTAACCCCACTGCCATGGGCAGGAACACCTCACACTAAACCATGTCACCCAAGGCTCTGTCCAACCTGGCCTTGAACACTGCCAGG
>WYDI02026354.1:82579-99620 GCA_009867235.2 Psittacus erithacus | reverse complement strand
ACAGCTTCTCTGGGCACCCTGTGCCAGCGCCTCAGCACCCTCCCAGGGAAGAGCTTCTGCCCCAGAGCTCATCTCAGTCTCCCCTCTGGCAGGTTAAAGCCATTCCCCTTGGCCTGTCCCTACAGGCCCTTGTAAAAAGTCACTTATCGAGCTGTGTTTCTGTTTTGCTGATCCCAATCTACATTGTCTGTGGTGGAAATGTACCAGCCACACCACTAAGGACCACTCCCTGCAGTGTGGGTCCCCAACCCTTACCACAAACACTTGCCAAATGCTTTACCCAAGAATACTAATTAAGGGAGGGCTGGTGACCAAGAGCGGGATGCCTTTCATCACACCACCCTGTCCTAATGTGGTGTTGGAGTGAGACTCGTCTGAAGTCTATAATTATGCGTTGAGACTCCACATGTGAGATGTAAAGGGGCAGGGAGGAGTGGCAGGGTCCATCTGCACAGAGGTGTACTCACTTCACTCGGAAGTCGTCAGCAGCCATCCTGCTGTTATCAATGTCCAGAATGATCTTGTTGTTATCAATGGTTGCGCAGACAATCTGGAAGAGAGCAGACCATGAGAGATGTCTCATTTCTCTCTGCTGTTTTACTCTATAGTGTATCTAGATTGCAGTTAGGCAGGATCCCTTCACAAGGTCCTTTTTCTGTTACCTTCTGAATTAAGTAACCTTGTTTCCTGAGCAGTTTGCAGGAGCTTTGCCTCCTTCACTCGCAGTCAGTGAAGACGTCAACTGTGTAGAGGCTGGCAGTTATAGAGCTCTCAGATGGAACTTTCCAGTTCCAAAATGTAAAGGAAAGTCCCAAAGGTGCTTCACAAAGAAGTGAACCTAAGGAAACTTCCTTAAGACATTACATCTCAGCTGACATTCAAGCTGATGTGTTCTGGGCTTCAAGCTTAAGTATCCTCAGGAAAGATAGTTGGAAGGTATCTTTAAGCCTTAAGATCAGCCATAACTTTCACTGTGGACATGTTAATATCAAGCTCTTTGTGCCACTGTGGCAGTCAATTTCAGATCCTCAACTTGTCTCACCTAGAATTTACAATGCTTTGTTCCATACAGCATTTGTGTGTTTTGCTCTGGTGCTGCAGTTCTCTTTGCTTTGCTTTCCCTGCTGGCTTGACACCAGTTCACCTCCTCAGAGCACACTTGGTATCAGATTCATAATTGTATAGTCCAAAGCAATGTAACAAAGCAGCCTTTTCCTTTGGAAGAGTATCACCCCACCTGTATCACCCTGCAGCATGTCTTTGATGTGCACCCACAACGTGCCATAGGGCAGCTTGCCAAAATTTGTTTGCAAAGACATTCACCAGCACCAAGTTACCTCTGCGAGCTGAGTCGGTTCTAAATACAAATTCAGACATAAGCTTTAAATGGGGAAAGAACAACTGAAAAGGGGGTTACCTGGTTCTGAAGATCTTCGATTTCTTTGTAATAGCAGCTGTAGTCCCGGGGCTCGCAGGAGAGGCCCTGTGTCGCGTACCACTCTCTGATTCTGCATTCCAGTTCAGCATTTTCCTTCTCCAAGCACTTCACCTTGTCCAGGTAGGAAGCCAGGCGGTCATTGAGATTTTGCATGGTGACCTTCTCATCGCAAGATGAAAGCAAACAGTCGCCACCAAGACCACCAACAACCACACCGCCTCCAAGGCCAAAACCAAGGCCATTGCCATAGCAGTTGCCACCTCCAAAGCTCCCACCAGCCAAGCTACCAACACTCAGTCCCCCTCCATAATTCACTCCACCGCAGTAACTCCTTCCAGAAAAACCTCTGCCACTGCCTATTGTATAGGAAGAAATCCGTGCTCCACCACCACCACCAATGATGCAGCTGCCACCACTGCTCCTGCCTTTGCTAGACACAGTAATAGTCTCCTTAACGTTGCAACTCATGGTGACAGCAGTTGGAAATGCAAGCAGAAGCACAAAGCAAGATGCACAGCTTGATATTAAATCAGACTGCGAGCTGTCTGTGGCGGAGAAACTCTATTTATACCTTCCAGAGTGGGTGTCACCACTGAATCCTCTTCCCATAAGGCCAGCTACCCCAGCCATTGGTGCCAAGAATAATTTCTCAAAGGGAAGTTTCCTTTTAGGAATCCTGGTAGACAAGGAAGATACTTTACATGTCTCTTGCTAATTTCAAAAATACATTAGCAATAATGTTTTATGAATCATCAGCTTTTTGTTTATGATGCAAACTTTACAACATTAAGCCAGGAAAAACACTGTCCTAAATTATATACCAGGAAGAAATCATTAAAGGCTATTGCATCAAAGAGCTCTTTATCTCTCATTAATTTATTTTCATTTTGAGTTGAATAAGCAGTTTTCATGCAAGGTGCTGATGTTGGAATATGTAAGATGAAAAAGAACGAATAAATACGAAGTTTGACTCTCGAATGATGTATGAGGAATGATGTAAGAAAGATGTTGTGGAAAGATCAGAGGCGCAGAGATTAACCTTTAAGTCTCTCCACTGGCAAAATGACAAATCCAGAACACTGCTACAAGATGAGGCTGTGGAGTGATCTCTTAATGGACACAGATAAAAGGTGCTCCATGTGTGATCGTGGCTCTCCAGTAATGCACAAAGGGGTTGTTTCTTATGTGGAGAGTGTAAAGGGAGGTAAAAGCACTTTACGTATTTCCTGTTGCTCAGTGAAAGGTATTTCTGCAGTTTTCATCATTATGGATAGTGATTGTTCCAGCAAAGGGTGGGTTCTTTGGAACGGTGAATGGGAGTGGAAACATCCTATGGCCAATTCTCTGTCTATATGTGCTGCATTCTAATAAGAGGTTTGGGATCATGTCCCAGGAAATATAAAGGCAGGATTGCTGATACAGCTGGCAGAGCAGTCGTGGCCAGATCGAGTTCTCCACTGGCTCAGAGAAGATGGATGAAGCGCAGACTAGAGGCTCTTCTCTATCACTGATGTCTCCAAATCTTAACTAGGCAGAGAAAATATAAAGTAAGAATCTTTTCACTCTTCTGACAGCACAATTCAGGCTAAGTGGATTTTCATGAGTGTGTTGCTAAGGCTCGAGAGCAGTGGGCTTCTCTCTAGGGAGAACCTGCTTTACTGACATTGAGCAAGAGACAGGCGTCCCAGAGCTTTGTGAAACTAACCGTTCACTGCAAAGAGTTCTCCAAGCCTGCTTCACCAGGGAGCGAGTGCTCAAATCCTCACTCTGTGTCAGGGTTGTAGACTGGAATAGCTGTTGGTATGGCAAGTAAATAACCCCACTTATTGAAGGGCTGAATTATCCCAGTATTCATGGATTTGCCCATAATTTTATTGCTGCTATTCTCTTTATTTCTGTTTAAAAGATGTGTCCCTTTATCTCTTCATCCTTGGATATTAGTTATCCAGTAGAGTGAAAGCCAGCAGCATTCTGGTGGTATCTCCAGCAAGCTGGAGACAGAGGTGTGGAGATACCTGCTAAAAGAGATTTACTCAAAGACTGAGAACCTGCCTCTGACAGAGTCTGCACTTGAACCTGGGTCTCCTGTGTCGGATCTCAGTGCCTGCATGTCAGCCTGCCCTTCCTTCAAGTTGTGCTCCACTCAGCCCCTGAATACAAAGGAGCAAAGCTCAGGATAGCTAAAAACTCTAATAAATTTATTGTGCATAGGAAGGAATACCTGGATTTCATTACTAGGACTGGAGAACATAATTGGAGTCAGGGTGTGGTGGTAAGAATGAACCGAAACTGATGTAATGTTGCATCGCTTGAAGCTTTGCCTGTCCCGCATATGATTCCTCTGGAGTTTCTCAACAGCTGTCTGCAGCAAGCATCTTTTCTGAGTGAGCACACATTCCTTCCCCGGCTCCACACTTATCATTTTAGCACATCAGAATAATGCAGGCAGAAACATGGAATGACTTTACTCCTTTGTGGGAGTGGAGAATGCCTACATGCCTATTGCGGTAGTTATTGTGGAGGGCAGAGAGGATGCCTCCTGCTTTTCTGAGGTACCCCATGGGCTGGAGCTTCATCCCTTAGACCCAGCTCCTCCTGCTGCCTTCAGCAGGCCCCTTTGCCCAGGATCCTTGCCTGGCACACACTTGGCATCTCTCTTGCTATTTTCCCTTTTATCTTCAGGAAATGGGTGCACTGGTCAAGCTAAGATAGAATTAAATCATTATTCTGACAGACCTTAAAAAAGTAAATTAAGCTTTTCCTCCTATTTTCATTGTTATTTTTGCTCAGAAGCTTCCTGGGTATGTCTCATTAGCACAAAGAAATACGTAAATCTCATGGAAGTATAGTTTCCAGACTGAGGTTTGCAGCTCCATAATTTGCAGCTCTTTAATATAAAGGTTGTTTCCAGGGTGTTTTCTGCTGGGGAGCAGTTTATCACAAGGTACCTTCTCATGAGCTGCTTTCCAGACGCATCCCAACCTGCAGGACCACAAACAAGAGCTAAGTCTGTGCAGCCCCAGAGGCTTTCCAGAGGCATATTCATAAAGTCTGGATCATTGCAAGTCCTTGTCATTAGGTCTCTTTCACCTCTCAGGAATTTAGGACAGCTGCTTTGGGGAAGTTCATGGTTGGCATCTGCCGGACCCAGTGGCGAGGGTGGGAAGGCCTTTGGTAGGAATACAGGGAAGCAGGTGGAGCAGCTAGATGTCAGCAGCAGTTCGCAAGAGGAGAAAACTAGCTCATATCTGGTGGGAATCAGCTGGGGCTCCAAGGAGAAAGAAGCATCCTTTATGTGTTATATGCCCTGAGTTTCCAGAAGACTGGAAACTGGAAGAGCATCAATACAGTAGCTTTGTATTTTTAGAAATGAGAGTGTGAGGAATTGTAGATTGGGAAGGACCAAAGCTGGAAAGTGCAGCAGTGGGGTTTTTGCATTGTGTCTTTGCATTGAATAAGGCAGGAGAAGACAATGGGAAAGGAAAAGGGAAACGCTTTCTGGCCTCTTCTCTGAGAGCTCTGAGAGCAACTGGGGTGTAAGCAGAGGAGTCCAACCAGTGGAAATTTGCCATTATAGCCGTGATAAGTATCTCTTTTGGTCTCTTGTGAGACAGTGGCCTTACATGGCTACTGAGAGATTTCTGCATCAAGTCTAGGACTTTCTGTAGGGTTGGAACTGATCTTTAAAGAAGACATGATCCACAGTCTTGGGTTAAAAACTTCTGCCTTTTACAGCAGAAGGGCCCCTCTCGCCTGCTCCCTGATACGTTAATGACTGGGCTTCTTCAGACACTTGCCAGCTGCAAGCATTGGAGGTGCTGCTGTCCTGGAAGGTTTCAGGTTGTGTAAAGTCTGTTTCTGTAGTGACATACAAATTAGCTTCTATATAAAAGAACTGATGCTAGCAAAGTGCACCATTGTACTGCATATATGGGCCTGAAATGCTTTTGTCTTTGTACCCTTTCTCCTCCTCCCTGGGGCTGACTGCTCCATAACCTCCAGCTTTTGTCAGAAATGAGTAACCAGCAGTTTTGCTTTGCCAGGTCAAGTCAGCAGTGAATGTGACTGTAGCAGCCACATCACAGCATACCAGGAACAACAGCAGCATCCAGCGCTGCTGCTCAGCTCTGAACCTGCAGGGTGGGGTGGACATGTAAAACCCATCACTGCTTGGTTTCCTGGACCAACCCTCAGAACACCCTCGAGCTCATGGTGGCTTTTAACTGAGCATTCCGCAAGCTCACCAGGGCTGGTTCCCAGGGCTGCGCCCACCACAAATGCGGCAGGGCCCTGACTTACCAAGCTGCTGCCTTCGTGTTGCCAGACAGGTCAGTGTCAGGATGCATGGCCACACCATGCCAGTCCTCCTGACTCAGCCCCGACTACGGGGCTGCTGTTCGAGGCCCAAGGAGGGAGGGACCTTTGCCTTGCTCATGTGGTTTGAGACATACTGGCTCAGGGCATCCAAAGGCCCTATCTGTCTCTTTTTCCCATTCTGTTCTCCATTGCTGCACTCTTTCAGCTCCCATCCTGCTCTCACCAGTTCTACAGAGGTGTGTTTAATGTAAAGATGATCTTTCAGTGGTTCCTTATGTTCAGCTTCAAACTCTTTGAAATAGGATGATCAGTAAATGACTCAGTCACTATGTGAAACTAGGCAGGATATAAACCTTTTGCTTCCAGTCCTTTTCCCAATGGGAAAATTTATATAAAATGAAAGCAATGGGTCGGAATATAAGCTGCGTCAGCAGAAATTGGAACAGTTCTGGAGACCAAGATTTCTTCTTCAGCCTAATCACAGTCCCCAGGCTGGGTGATATAGTATGAGAGGTTCAGCCCAGATGTGTCAGCACTGGGCTGGGGCTGGGGCAATCTGTCTCCATCACTGACTCTCAGAATGCGCCTAAAGCTGTGCTGTAGCACAGTGCTGTGTGGGCAGCCCACAGGCACCTGCCTGATCTGTTCATGTAGGACATGGGGGATGTCATGCAGGAATGGGCCATGTGTGCTGCAGGCTTTGACAAGGAGGAGAAGGACAGGACCTGCAAGGTCAGTGAGGCCATTCCCTGGCTCTCGTTCCCAGTGGGGTGGGATCCTGACCAGCTCACGTGGCCCTTGCGCATGGATCAGCACCTGCTTTTCTGAAGGAAGGCATTTCCAGACCCAGGGTTCTTGATTGCATCAGGCAGAAGCAAAGTTTATTAGAGAAGTTTTTTCACCAGCAGGTACACAGTGATCACACCACTGGCGAGCTCCAACAATAGTCATGGTGCTTGGACACATGCAGCAACACAGACTGGAGAAAGCACATAGCAAAATAAAGCAGAATGTGGCCCAATGTTCTGCTTATCCCTCTGACACGTGGCTTAGCATTACTGAGTAACACAGAAGAGCACGTCCCTGCTCTCTGCAGGGAGATACGCTAAATATCCTCTCTCTTCACCCATGGCTCTGGATGAAGAGATTCAGGGTTCTCTTGTTGGATATTCTCACTTCTCTGCTTAATCACAAATCCTTCTGCAAGGCACTGGAGAGATTAAAGGAAACATTATTTTGTTGATAGCAAAAATAGATTTTTTCCCACACTGTCACTCTATACCCATGCTCATTCCACAAGCCAGTGCGATCAGAACTCCAGATAAACACTGTCCTTCCTGGAGAGGCCTGCTTGCTGCCTGCCAGCCAGGCAGACAGGGTTGGGAGCTTGCTGGAGCACGCTCTGCCCTTGTACATAAACACACCAAATGGTGGATGCTGCAGCCATTGCCCCCACAGCAGTCTGGGTGTGGGAATGGCATCAGGGTCCCTGCCAGCACGGTGCCCTGCTCACACTCCTCATGGACCAGCTGTCACCATATTTCTTTATTTCTTTTTCACTTTGGCTGGAAGTTTCCCCTTGAACTAGTGTGAGTAGTTTTCTGCCAGTGTTCCTATGGTTCCTGCTTTTTTTTCCTGATTTCAGGGTACTTGCTTTCTCCTATTTCCTTTGTCCCAGATTTCATGTCAGCCCTTTCTCCATGATCTTTGTTGCCTGCCAGCCTGTCCCTCTCCTTTCCATTCCTCTTCCCCCTCATTGCCTTTTGCATCCTAGCAGAGTCACAGCTCCTGGCAGCACTTGTAGCCACTCCCCCATGGCCTCCCATCATGTGTTTCCCAGTAGCCTCACCATAAAACTTTCAAATAGCACCTATTAGTTACGTGGGAAAGGCTCCTGTTGCTGCCTGTGCTTGCTGCACTGTGGAAATCCTGTTGAGTGTTGCAGTTCTTACCTTGTATCTCCGCAGCTGCACAGGATGGCATCTGGGAAGACGAAGTGTAAGTGTGGCTTGTTCGAATGATACCTCCTCCTCCTATTCCACTTGCTCTTGCAACTCCTCCTCCTAGACCTGAGGACTGACCAATTCCTCCTTGCTGACTAAGGGGACAGGAAAATAGCATTTTAGTGATGGAAATGACAGATGAACTGGAACTGTAGCTTTTCACTGTCCCCGCTGCTCTCAATTGGCGGAATATCGCAGTGACCTTTCTTGTGGCAATGGCTGGCACGGGGTGGGAAGTGGATTATCTGACCCGATTGCCAGACAGCCAGGTAGAGCAGTGAGGGTGAAGGGGCCGTGCAATGCCATCACCTGTTGTTCACTTTCCTGGTATGGTAAAATAGCCAGGATAGGGCATTTCATTGTGTCTTTTGGTGTGTCTCGAGCCTACTTACATAAGGTCCTGCTGTCCCCCCTCCAGCAGGCAACGGTACGTGTGGATCTCCTGCTCCAGGCGGCATTTGACGTCCAGCAGGATCTTGTACTCTTGGTTCTGGCACTCCATTTCTGCCCGCAGATCAGCCAGTTGCTGCTCTACGCACGTGATCTGGTTCTGGAGCTCAGCAAGGTGGTTGTTGTAGCGACACTCTGTCTCAGCCAGTGAGGATTCCAGGTTGTCCCTCTGAGGGGTGACATGAGGCAGCAGTACAGGATGAGGAACACTGCATTTAACTGTGAATTCTGACATCAAACAGAACTGTGAGGCAGGTGAGCTTGACACCAGCTCAACACCCACCTGGCTGAGCTGAGCTTGGAGATCGATTTCCAGGGCTTGCAATTGGCGTCTCAGTTCAGTCACCTGGTTGTTGCACGTCTCTACCTCCTGACCGCTTGTAATAACCTCCCGATTCACCTCCTCAATCTGAAAATCATCAATCCGGAAGAAAGAGCATCAGGGAATGTGTAACAGAAGTCAGATGAAGTGCTAAGGAAATTGCAGAGAAGCTAGCAAAAGCATGGCATGAGAAAGGTTTGGGTCAAGTCTCTCCTCCTAATGGAGAGTAAACCCTCTTGTTCTTCTAATAGTACTGCTGTCCAGTTCGCTCTCACCACTGTCTGCTTTGTAAAGAATTCCTGTCTCAAGCGTCACTAACACGCACACTTCCCATCACCCCATGGTAGGGACACAGAGTGACGGCATCCCCTGTGTCACTTGGTCCAGTAAAATCAATGTTAAAGGCTGTCACAGTATGTTGCACGGTTTTGATGTGTGATAAACAACTGTGGAACCATTGCTCTGTGTTAGCTGGGGAAGGTCAGAGCTGTGTAATTTTACTCACCTTGCACTCGTACCAATCCTCAACCTCTTTGCGATTGCGTTCAATCAGTGTTTCATATTGGCACCTCATCTCCTCCAGGATCTTTCTGAGGTCTGGGCCCGGGCAGGCATTGACCTCCACGCTCACATCTCCAGTCGACTGTTTCCTCAAGCAGTTCATCTCCTGCAAACACCACCCAGAGCTGGTCAGGTTTTAAAATGAAGGGAAAAAAGTGCAGGAGCCAAGTGCCCTGGTAGGGAAGAGCTGAACCCCTGGCACAGCCTGGACATGCACAGCTCCCATTCACATGTATTGTCTCCATCAGCCACTTGCCCCCTGCAGCCAGCACCTGAGGGGTGGGGACCACAGTGAAGGAGGCTGATGGATGCTCGCACACAGCGGGCAGGATCCTACCTCCTCGTGGTTCTTCTTGAGGCAGCAGAGCTCCTCCCGCAGCGACTCGAGCTGCGCCTCCAGGTCAGACCTGCAGAGCGTGAGCTGGTCCAGGACCTGCCGCAGGCCGTTGATGTCAGCCTCCACACTCTGGCGCAGGGCCAGCTCCGTCTCGTACCTGCGGGCAAGAAGGCGCTATCAGTGTCTGACACCACTCTTTTCAGTTGGCCGTCCATCTTTCTCACAGTAGTAGTTTCCTAACTGGCCTAGCAGGATGCTAACAACAGTTTGAGGCTTGCTCTGCCAAGTCTGCCCTCAAGTCTGCCTTCTCGGGAGCTTCTTCACTTGGGTCGAGCTGTCACTCACCATGTTTCTGTGCTCCAACAGGAAAATTAGAGGCTTTCCCTTTGAAAGACACCATGTGCCAGAGTGGCAGGTCGGGTGAACCCATGCTGCTCCCTGTCTGCAGAGCCCTTCTGCTTTCTGAAGAGCTCTAATCTCCACTCAAAACCATCTTCTTGTCCCAAACTTTCCACCTGGAGCTGCCACTAATTAAGGCAGCTCTAGAGGCAATGGATGGAAGAGCTTGTCCTGGCCAGGGAATCACAGGAGCCCTGTCCGAGATCTCCTTCTTACCAGCTCTGCTAGTGGGAGCATTGACAGGGGGAGGGACAGCCAGGGGGATACTCACTTCACTCGGAAGTCGTCGGCTGTCATCCTGCTGTTATCGATGTTCAGAATGATCTTGTTGTTGTCTATGGTTGCGCAGACAATCTGGAAAAAAGGGTATTCACTCCTGAAGTCTCCTCCCTGTATCCTCAGGCTCAAGTGTACCCACTGGCTCGTGCTACCAGACCTAACCTCCTTCCCTCACCCTGTTGTTTACTACTGGGCGCAGGCATGGGGGAGCTGAGGAGAGCAGCAGTCACGGGGGCAGTGTTCTGTGAAAGGAAGGCATTAAAAAGGTAAAACATGTGGTGCTGATGCAGACAGCCAGGGAGGTACAATTAATGTTGTCCAGCTCCTGCCCCAATCCACCTACCCTTTGAAATTTAGATCCTACTTTCATGGATAAGAGATCTAAAAGTTTGTTTCAAGGCTTAATTATAAATCTGGCTCATTCCTTCTGTTTCCTGCATTCTTTTCCCTTTATTCTTCTTCGCACGTTGACATCCAAAAGTTTTTGCCAGACACGCTTTGCAAGTGTTTGCAATTGCAAATCACACACTTAGGATGGGGCTGGCAATGCTTTCTTTGTCCGTGTTTTTAATGAGCTGTCCCGTATTTCCCCAATTTTTAATGGAAAAGTAAACTTGTAACAAATGAAATAACATTTAACAGGAATTCTGCAAGACTGATATCAGAAGAATATGAATTCAGGCAAATTAATGCGATCCAGTATTTATTTCTCTTTTAGTTGCTTTCTTGGCATGTATCTGTTTAAACACCTTGGCACAAACCCTAACTCAGAAACACTAGGGAGCCAATCCACATGTATCCCATGAAGGTAACATTTCCCCCTTCAAACCTATGTGATGAATCAAAGCAATGGAAACAGTCCAAACACCGGAGGTTTGACCCGTGAGCTCCAGGGCGTTCTGCAGGCTGGTAATGGCTGTTTATGAAAAGCATTTTACAACAGTGAATTGTTACTCTTGAGAACTGCCTGGAGTCGTGAACCAGCTGTGGGAGAAGCTTACAGGGGAGAAAGTAGCTGAGAAGTGATGTTACCTGGTTCTGAAGATCTTCTATTTCTTTGTAATAGCAGCTGTAGTCCCGTGGCTCACAAAAGGGGCCCTGCTTGGCATACCACTCCCTGATTCTGCACTCCAGGTCCGCATTTTCTTGTTCCAGGCATCTCACCTTGTCCAGGTAAGAAGCCAGGCGGTCATTAAGGTTCTGCATGGTAACCTTTTCGTCACCAGAAAGAAGAATGCCATCACCAGCAAAACCACCTCCAACTACCCCTCCACCAAGACCGATACCAATGCCACCTCCCATGCCACCGCCAAAGCGAGCGCTGCCACCGCTGAATCCCATGCCTGGACATCCTCCAAGGACAGCGGCTCCTAAGCCACCTCCAAAGTTTCCACCAACCAAACTGCCAGTGCTCAGTCCTCCTGCATAATTCACACCACCACAGTAGCTTCTACCAGAAAACCCTCGGCCACCACCTATCCCACAAGTGGTGTATCTTCCAGAAGAGACTGAGGAGATCCGTGCTCCTCCACCACCACCACCGCCACCAATCACGCAGCTGCCCCCACTGGTCCTGCCCCTGAGAGAGCCAGTTGTCTGCTTAATACTACAACTCATTTTGAGGACAGCTGCAGCTCCAACCCAAAGCCCAAAGCAAGATGCACAGCTTGATATTGGATCAGACTGCAGGTTGGTTGTTGCCGCAGATCTCTATTTATACCTTCCAAAGGGGGTGTCACCTAAAGGGTGTTTCTTCTTCCCACGAGGCTGGCTAGTCTTGCTGTTTATGCCAAGAATAAATAGCCCATAGGCAGTTTCCCTCTAGAAATCCCAGTTCACAAGGAAGATACTTTACATGTCAGCAGCTTATTCCAAAAAGTAAAATAATGTTTTATGAGTCATCAGCTTTTTGTATGATGCAAACTTTACAACAAGTCAAGAAAAAAAGTTGCCCTAGATTATGTACAAAGGAGAAACATTGGTATTTATAACATCAAAGTGCCTTTTATCTTCTATTAATTTGTACTTGTTTTATTCTTAGTCCAATAAACAGTTTTGTATCCCATGCTGTGCTGGGCTACATGGAACAAAAATGGGAAATTATAAATTCTCACTTCTGAAAAGTGTGAGTAAGAGTGACAGCAGCAGTGAAAAGACCAGGGATCCCATGGTGCAGGTGTCTGTCACCTGGCACAAGGACACACACAGCCTAACTGTGAGATTTCTCAAATCCCAGAGGAAATTCCCCTGTGGGTTTGGTTCTCTGGTTGTGCAAACCCAAAAAGTCAGCTTGCTCACAGTGTGTGGAGATCAGGCCTGCTGAGGGTTGGAAGTCCTTGCTCCTGGATGTTGCACAGCCTTGCTGGAAGCACATGAAGTACCTCTCTGAAGTTATTTTTCAGTTACTTTCATTGCTGTCCATGCTGCTTCAGTCTGTGGTGATCGTAGATAAAGAGATGACAGGAAAGGGAGTCTCCATGGGTGATATATCCAGTTCCCGGCCTGGTCTGGGATGTGCTCCCGCAGGTCTTTGCCATCATCAAGATTGGGCTGAGCACAAAATAAGAAGGAGAAAAGCTCTCTGCTTTTCTGATCTGAGTCTGTCGGTGCAGCAGCAGGCATTGGCACAGCTTGGCTGGTCGTGGGAGCACCATCTCCAAAACCAGGCACCAGCCGGAGGAGCGTTCGAAGAACTGGCTCCACCAGCGCGAGTATCTTTCCGTGACACACTGCTGTAATGAGAGGATATTCTGCTCTCCAGGGAATGGAGGCTTCTGTTCCCCACAGGGTGGAATTGTCAAGCAACTCTTAGTCACAAGTGACCTTTGACTCAAGTACGTCCATACATAGAGGAGCAGTTGTGATAAATCCTCTGTGAGTGTGACCTGACAGGGAGCCCTGAGTGCAGCCGTCACCTCCGACGAGGGGCAGAGGAAATCTCTGCTCACGCCTCAGCCCCCTCTCCTTTCCCGGTGGGAAGTTGGGTGGCTCCTGTTGCCATGAGAGGAAAGCGTCCCCAAGCATATACAGATGTGATCATCTTCTCACCAGCTCAGGTGAGGACTCTCCACTCTTCAGTGAGATTGTTTCTTTCTTTACTTAGATCAGAAATGATAAAAAGGCGCCTACCCAAGGCTGGCAGCACCCTGGAATATTCATGATTCGGATGGTGTAGGGAAATAACTTGCTCAAGGACAGAGCTGGAGCCTGGCAGAGCTCAGATCCTGGCTGAGACTGCAGTGCCTGAAATACAAGTCCATCTTCCCCCTGCAAACACATCCCCCGTGCTCCCCGAGCAGCCGAGACTCGCCACAGTGGAAATCAGGAGCAGAAAGGAGGACGGGGAGTAAATCTGGCTTTCATCTGTCTTTTTGAGGAATATAATTGGAGGCAGGGTGTGGCTGTAAGAGCCAACAGAAATTAATATAATGTCTGGGTTGCTTGGAGCTTTGCTCTGCTCTGAAGGCTTTCACAAGTTACCTAATAGCAACCTACAGCGAGCACTGCTCACTGCCTCTTTCCCTTTCAGAGTTAGGTTTAGGATAGGATATTGCAGATATCAGATGATCTGTCCAGGTGGGCAAGGAGCACCTCCTTGTTTCAGCAGATACATAATAGTAAGAAGGAATAAAAGCCACAAACCAAAGTGGTTTGCAGCATTGTACAACTTTCTACCTACATCCTGGTGGAACGGTCCGCAGGCTGCAAATACACAATTCTTCCGAAGGACTCGCATTTGGGATATAATGACATCCTTTGGAGCTTTACTGGGCTCCTGCCAGTTTCACTGGGACATGGCACATCCAGAAGCCAGGCCCAGACCGTAATTTCAAACCAATGAGGGTTTCCTTGCCCTGGCTGCATGGCTACAGCTCTGTGTGCTCGAGCACTTGGGGTATTGCCCTGCTCCATATGACCACAGCCAGGGCAGGGGTGTGTGTGTTTCTTCTGGCTGTAGGGCTCGGCTTTCTCTAGCTGTGAGACAGCATCTTGTTCTGTTCCACCAGTGCTGGCTGTTCTCCCCACTAAACTGATTTCTTTGCCTCCACTTTTGTAACTCTTTGTGTTCCCATAGCTCAGGGGCACAGCCTTCGGGCAGAGCACTGTGTAGGAAAGGACTGTGCAATCTGAGGACAGAAAAATGTCCCCAAAGAATTTGCAACCTAAATGTCAGACAGGAGGAAACGAACGGTTTCACACAGATGGAAGCAAAGGAAGCGGTGTCAGGCCGTTATCCAGCATGAGCAGCAGTGGTCTGTGTCACACAAGCGCTGTTAAGTCTTGTGGGCATTATGGAGAAGAGGGATCTGGAAGTGGACCAGGAGGTACCAAGTGTAAATATGGACACATGGTGATGGGCAGCTCAGGAGGAGTCAGGAGGATGTTACAGTCCCAGGAAACATTGTGGGCAGTGGAGTTGGGTCCTGTGGGAGCTGTGACTGTCCCTGTGTCCAGCCTGGGTGCAGAACATGAACCCCTCTCTCCTACCCTCTGCTTGCTTCTCTTATCAAGGTTGATAATGTTTTCTTGTGTCAACTACAAGAAAGGTGTGTCTAATTTGACAGAGCTTTGCTTTCATAAGCATTGCTTCAATGATGTTTGTGCAACCACACTGGAATATGATTTTATCTTGTCACTTGTAATTACTATTAATAATTTGCATAATAGCCATTAGGCATCACTTATTAATGCTTCTTTGATGTGATACTGAGCCGGCTCCAGACCTCATGCTCCCGTCTTTCAAATGTAGACCATGACTTTTTTCTGGCCAGTGACTCATTGGTTTATACCACCATGTTTAGCAAAATTCCTGTAAGGCAAAAGAAATAATTATCACAATGGGTTTGGTAACAGCATGATTCCAGCTCTTAAATACGCCTCAGAGACCAAGGTGATGACTCTGTTTCAGTTTCTTGCTGACTGTTCACATCTTCAGACTACCTCTGAGCATTTGCTAGTGGTGAAGTAGAAGTTCAGCAGAACATGGAGGTGGACAGAACCAGATTTCTTCCTACTGAAGCTCACAATGTTCCCTGATTCATTTTGTGAAGGGTTTTAATTTCCTTCCAGCACTTACTAGATGATAACAGCGTAGCCAGACTTCCCCACACTTGCATCCCTGGAAGTGCTGCTGATTATCGTGGCAAAGAAGAGTACCAGGGAGTTTGTATTGGGACAGATTGGAGTACTGATGGGAGAATGAAACTCCAGCAGTTCCACTCCTGCATGGGCAGCTCAGCGCAGCACAAGTCGGGAGGAGAAATGGCTTCAGCTTTGCACCAGAGCCATGGGGTCAAACCAGGACCTGCCAAGAGAATGGGAGCATTCAGGCACCTCCTGCACCCAGACACTACCAGAGGGGCAGCAGAGGCAGCCAGCCAGGACACCAGCCAGCCAGAACATCCCCAGAGTGTCTTCATCTTTTATCTCGTACTAAAAAAAGTCTCTTAATTTCAATATGCTTTAAATGTAAGGCTCACAGTGGCAGTTTAAATGACATTATTTGGGGTACTGAGCTGAGAAATCTTCTGCATGGTTATAGCAGTACTTTACTCCTCTATATAGTTTTCTATAAATGTTACACAAGCCTGTAAAAAATGTAAAGCCCACAGACAGTTACTGTGGGTGTGAGTGGGACTGTACCCATCTGCATACTTCATATAGTAGACGTATAAAGAAATTACAGTTTATACACCGCAGCAGAATACTGTCACCAGCTCTAACTGCTTGTGCAGCTCAGCCCTGAGCTCAGCTCATTTCCAACATTAGCAGTTTGCAGAACTGGTTGGTTTCTTTCTGTTTCTTCTCTATCTTCATCCTTTAGGATATGTTCAGTCCTAAGGGACCTTTTCAGATGGCGCTGTAGTTCCCGTGTGTCTGCTCCATACCACAGGGTCCGTATCTGCCTGAGCAATGACAGGCTGTGTTTCATCTGCAGCCCCGGCTGTGATGCTGAGAGCTTCTGCCACCAGCCCAAGTGCTGAAAGAGCTCCCCTTTCAGATCCTCATTTGCTCTTGCTTTACAAGATTTGCACATTAAAAGGGAAAAGAAGCTCTTACAAGCTGTGCTCCCTGTGTGCTGGTGCAAGTGGCTGCGTAAGGGGAGTGTGATCAACGTTTGCCGGTCAGCGTCCCAGGTGATTCTTGTCCTGGTGTCCCACACACTGCATCTCCCACATTTCATTGATCTTCTCTTCCCTGTCTCTTCCTGTGCTATTCCCACAGTCTTCATTTCTCGTCACTATAAACTTATTAGGGAGGGAAGGCATCTTTTTATTGCGGCACAGCATTAATGCTGTGGCCTTAGAGGTGCCACGTAAACACTGGGGCAGGTTAAATAACACTGAGATGCACAGTGTAATTAGTGTGGTGGGAATGGGAGATACAGGGCTTAGTAAAAGTATTTAACAGCAACTCATTAGAGCAATTAATTACCCCAAAGGCGAACAAGTGTCTGTGACCTGGACATAGGCTGGGGAGAGTCCACCCCTCTGAAGGGACACTCAGAGTGGGATCGCTCAGTCCCTGCCTTGCAGTGCTGGTGCAGTCAGGCACAGTGTGGGGCTGGGTTAGAGCACCAGAAGTGACCCCTGAGCAGACCAGGCTTTTTGCAGACCAGAGCAAGAAACAAGAGCCCTGTCGCTGCTGTGATTTTTGCCGAGAGAACAGCTCTGTGCGGCCAAGCTTTGGCTTGTACCGTGCTGTCATTCCAGAAGTGTTGGAGCTGTTCCTTTCTTTAGAAATGGGCACTAATTCAGGCTCATTGTATCCCCTGATGCCGCCTTCTTAGGTTAGTCATCAAACCCCATCCAGTACTTTGTTACAGAAAAAACAGAGCCACAGAACCATAAAATCAGCCTGGTTTGGGTTGAAGGGACCTTAAAGCTCCTCCAGCTCCAGCCCCTGCCACGGGCAGGGACACCTTCCACTAGAGC